>CM060201.1:19248046-19266138 GCA_030562195.1 Nipponacmea schrenckii
ATTTTTTATATTCAAAATGGGTCTAAACACTTCCGGGTCTCTGTCAAAATAGTACTCGTCTGATTCAGGGTCATATTCCTCCGCATCAGGACTCAAATTGGTAAGTCTTGTGTGAGAAATTCGTTGCAACGTTTCGTTCCTTGTCACAAAAACCTGACCTCCAATATTTAATCTAACTTTTTTGCTCATGGTTCACTGAAATAACATCAAGTCTCGCTATACATTAAATTCTCTATTAATGAAAACTCTTTTTTATGATAGCAAGTCTGATATAAAACCTATAATTTTGTGTACGCTCTTTGTGGCAATTTGCAGTTCTAAGATTTCTACGGCATTAGGTAATCCTTTGCTTCCATTCCAATTCTAATTGTCTATTATAATATACTGGATGTGTTTCCAGGATGACAACTACTTCTATTCAATGATCCTCGTGTAGGCAAATCGAAACACGACGCACTTGAAATTATAATCGATATAAATTTCTTCATTAAACCAACATATTCACTCTGGAAAGAATCACATCTGAAATTTCAAATAGATTAGCTCTGTACTGCCGCTGTATGAGCAACATCCGCCGAGAACTGGAAAATGGTTCAGAATCAATTCTATTAACATCCTTTGTCTAATATAATGTTAACATGAATTATTAAAACACAAAGAATTCAATGTAGGTTTGAGTGTTTTAGTTTTCTATCAGTTACAATAACATAGATGTCCGAGTACAATAATGTTCTGTTTCATATTTTCGTTTTCTTCTTTTTTTTTTTATTGTATTTATATATTCATAAATGACAGTGGCCTGAAATGAATTCACATTAGTTTATGAAATAGTGAACTGAAGTGTAAATGGACCGTCTATTATTGATATGCTTCATAAATGTCTTTATCTATTGGCCTTATGATAATCTTGTCCTTGAATATTTTCATTCAACTTTTAACTTTGTTTTAACAATATTAATGTTTAAATGTGAACTCGTTTTCTGAAGTACTTTTGAACGAAACAAGATGATCATTTTGCTGCAGTATTTTTGCAACAAAATGAAGATATAGAAAATGGGAGAAACGTAAAACGACTATCATTGTGTTCCTGGCTGGAATTATTGTTATAAATGATTCGTGGTATGTTTGTCATATCATATTTTATTTCAAATATCTAAGTTTGTATCAAACTATCTTCACAACGTCAAGATATTACAATACATTTGTAATACACAAGTATGAAGTTCATAATAGATTGAATATTATGAAAATGGAGTTTGGAGAGGGAACATTATTCACTTATCCTATGTTTTCTACTTGTAAAATGGTCCTTTCTTTTCTACCTTTAAATATTCAGGAGAATGGTATCATTAACTTGACTTAAAGATTACGAATTTTATTCATAGTAAAGAATCTCAGCTTTTCCCCCTTTTCTCTCATAAATATTTATATAATCTAGATGTTTGATTAGCAAATCTTATTTCAGTCTGAGAATCTTTGAATAATATCTTTTAAAAGCACTGTAGAGGGAGTAAATATAATGAAATGGGTTAAACCTTCAATATCATTACAACTTTACACATAATGTGGAAAGAGCCACTGGCCACAAGTAATGTGCTCTCTTCAAGAGGCCCCAGTCGTAGTTAGCATTTAAGAAGCAGTTTTAAGACGTTGCGTATTACAGACTGTGATAATAGGCGCGGTGAGATATTAATCATTACCGTGAGTGGAATTCGATATAATATTATTAAGATTCGGGCCATCGGATAATCGTATTGGTTTGGCAATCAAGTTAAAATAATTTCAAAAGAAATCGAAAATCAAAACCTTAACCGTCACAATTAGAACCAAACGATGTAACCTATGTTTAATTGAAGAGCTGTTACTTAGATATTTATACTTTATCTTTACTTATAATATATAACGTTTGACTTTCAAAATAAAAAAACCGTCTTATGAATCAATGTACTAAACAGAATTCGTAATAGCTTTACATTATAAAGGAGGCTGAGTTGAATAATGTTATTATCACTTATGACTATTTTTGTACATTTGTTGATAATTGCTTACAGATAATCAAACTTGAATGCTATTGCTGATTTAGTAGCGATATAATGATTTTATTAATTTTATGATGTTCTTGTACAGTTCTATCGAACACTACAGTATATGGATGCTTGAAATCAATTACACACTAATCGTCGTCAACATACCAGCTGTGAACTACAGAAAATAGAAACGTTGTTAACTAAATGTGCAACAAAATAGGACTGTTGTCGACTTCAGCATTTGTTAAAGTTGCTATACTAGTAATACAATAATTTGGATATTCATTACTCGAGTTACGATGAATATGGATATTCTAATTATGGCACATTTTGTTTTCATGATCAAATGCACAATACAGTTGATATGTTTAGAATAGGAATATGGCCAAAAGCATTCCAATTAGTTAAAAAAAATCGTGACAAAAGGACCGATTGTCAAACCGAGGTGATAAACTGCATCGTAAGTCAATTAATAGTCAAACTTCCTCTTAATCTTTTCATTGCCATAAATGGTATAAAATTGCGAATAGGGAGAGAAACACTGGACACAAATATAGACTAAATGAGCTCTGATTTAATATCCCGATGGAGTAAAATTATTAATGAACGGAAAGAAGTCAAGGACTGTATAACACCAGTATTGATGTCTGTGGCTTTGTATTTACATGACCTACAGTTTGTAGGTTTCTCTAAAACGCTCTGTGTTTCTCCTGGTTTACCATGTCATATAAAGGATTTACTATCAGTATAACTTGGGGTGTGTACAAAACGAAGACCCAAAGACCCAAAGACCTAAGACCTAAAAAAAGGAAGACCCTACGAGGTAAAAAACGAAGACCTTAAAACGAAAGACCCCATGAGGTAAAAAACGAAGACCGAAAAAAGGAAGACCCAACGAGGTAAATACCAAGACCCTGTAAAAATAATCCGACAAGGCATAGGAATATTCCATTGAAATCTTACTCGAAGGTTAAGCATGCCAATAGGCCAATTTTCCCAGATAATGAGCAAAATCCATCACACCCCCCCCCCCCTTTCCTGCAGGGTGAAACATAAATACGCATGTAAAGAAAAAGGTACGAAAGGAAGACCCCACGAGGTAAAAAACGAGGACCCTGTGATAAAATCCGACAAGGCATAGGAATATTCCATTGAAATCTTACTCGAAGATGCCAATAGGCCAATTTGCCCAGAAAATGAGCAAAATCCATCACCCCCCCCCCCCTCTTCCCTACAGGGTGAAACAATTAAATACGGACGTCAAAAAAAAATACAAAAGGAAGACCCCACGAGGTAAAAAACGTAGACCCTGTGAAAAAATCCGACAAGGTATAGGAATATTCCATTGAAATTTTACTCGAAGGTTAAGCATGTCAATACGCCAATTTCCCCAGAAAAATGAGCAAAATCCTTCCCTACAGGGAACTGGCGAAGAAACAGAAATCTGCAAACACTCAAAATGGAAGAAGATATAGAAACGAAACTCAAAAACTCAACTTCTTCAAGTCAAGACAACATTACGTATACTATTTAACTGTCCCATTAGCCTCACTAGTATCATAGGGAAGACAATGGAGTCCATCATCAGAGATGCTATAATGGAACATCTGGAATCAAAACACTTGTTAAGCAATAACCAATATGGATTCATAGCTCATAGATCAACATCAACTCAACTAATTGAATATTTGGATTATGTAACAAATGAAATTGACTATGCACATCCCACAGACGTCATCTACTTTGACTTCAAGAAAGCCTTTAACAAAGTCCCACATGCCAGATTATTTTGGTTCGAACAACAGAAACACCATCACAAACAGTACAACCCACCCATTTAAGAAGAAAAGAATTTAGGCATCATCACCCATGAAAACTTAAAATTTACTACCCAAAAACAATATTAAAATCTATACATAACTCTGCATCAAACGGCAGCCATTTCTTGTATTTTTATATCAGTTTAGGCAACGGAGAGCGACCTTGCTTGGCTGCAATTATAGAAGATAATCTTCTCCATTCATGAAGACTAGGGATGCTCACCTTTGGTTGAAAATTTGATCGTTCCTACCTGGTTGCGTCTATTTGCAAAGACTCCGACTCCCTGTAGACTCAGGGACAGGATGCACGAAGCATTTTCTCAGCGAGTGCAAATTACTTTCAGACATAGATCGCAAGTACATCACGGGGGCTCGTTGCGCTCCTCCTTGACAACGACTTACCTGCAGATATTGAAGTTGGTAGGTTTATTTCCTTCTACTTTAAGTATGCAGATCAATCCCATACAGGTCGAAAGGGTATTGTGTTGAGAGCTCCAGACAAGAAAACAGCAATATGGCCTGGTTAATATCTCGAATTGGTTGTGCTATCTGATTATGTGGGTGACAAAAGTGTTGCCTTAGAACCGCGTCAAACCTCAATACCTCCACTACTCCAACATGGACACCTCCTTGTGTACTTTAATGATTAGCTGGACAATTCAGGATTCGGAACGAATCAGACGTTCCACAAACTTTGAAGCAACATGAGCAATTTTGTGAGGTACGAGAAGAAAAACATCTCATAACTTATCAAAATCAAAAGAATGTTCTTCGACTCTTTTGGACCTTCATTCTACAATCTTCCAAGTTGACCCACACAAATATATTAGCCACAGAAATAAGGATAGATATTTGGGACAGCCTTTAACGACATATACAGTCCCATATCTAATGGCTGCAATAGTGCTTTAGAACCATTCCAGGCAGTGGTCAAAATGGGACCTGTGCCTCCACCCAAACGTAAAGGCAGATTACCACAGTATTTACGTAATCGTCTCACTGAACTGTTCAACGACCTAGAAGAAAGGGCACGTTTATACGACCTTTGGACATTGGTGTTCATGTCGAAGATTATTTCCCGTGAAGAAGTCTTTTGGAGAATTCCGACTCGTTTCTTAGTTTGGCGATGTTGGCCGATACAATAAGCGTTAGCCGTATGTTCTCTAGTCTTCGTCAAATCAGCCAATGGAAATACCTCATCACACCAGATCTATCCAGTGCATTTTATCAAATCCCTCTGTCACACGATTCAATGAAGTATTTTGATGTGGCGACTCTTTCGTGGGGTGCGTGTATACTTTGTCCAAGTTTGATTGTGAGCCACGGTTTGTAATTATCTCCCTTGCTTTAGTTCTCCATGTTCGTTCGATAATAAACGCTCTGTGTTTCTCCTGGTTTGCAGTGTCATATAAAGTGTTACACGATCCTGTGTCAGTTATACGGAAAGTTATTACTGATGTTGTATGCCGATTGGGCAAGTTATGTGGGAAAGTAAACAAACTCGGAGGGCCTTGCCTTTATTATAATTATACATATCAGTCGACCGGCAAACTCTCAAATATTATTTTTCTGTAATATCGACATCTTTTCCACGTGAAGACAAATTAAATAAACGTTTATTAAAGGGATAATAGTCGTTAGAAGAAACTTAAAATTTTAATTTCTCTCAAACTTAACTAATAACAGTATATATCCATCAGTAGTCTTACCTGCTGTCATAACCTCTCTATAATCCGATAATTCCACAAAATCAAGTACAGTAGTTAACTATAAAACGATTTATACATCTATTAAGTGATTTCCAAATTGTAATTATAAAGGGAAGTAACTCTTGACTTAACCTAAACATAGTCAATGTGCGATATTTAAATTCACGGAAAGCCGAGATAAAAAATTCATATGATTTTAGATTAATATTCCAACACTGACAAAATATTCATCGAAAATTAATCATAATATTTGTTTGTATACACTGAAGAATGATTGCCATAGCGCGCTTGCGCAAGGATGTTTTAGCGTTGATTTACCTGACGCTTTTATTCTCAAACTGAAGGGAATTGTCGCTTGCTCACTTTTTTTGAAGAATTCCGAATATAGTTTTATTGTGGCTTTTTAATAATTAATAAAGTGTGAAGTGCTATCCAAAAATATAAAATTTATTTCTTTATGACATTTCAACTTTAAGAAATAGGGTATGAAAGATGAACGAAAAAAACGTCAATTATTCCCTTAAAATTAGCATATCTACTAGGCTAATTAATAGAGAAGGTTGAAATTTTGCACAACGCAAGTCTACATGTATCTCTACAAAATTACGTTGGCTTTTTGGAAAATTTTGTTTTGTTTTGAAGATATTGATAGAAATCAAAATTTTGCGAGTGCATTTACGAAAAATTGAATTTTTAAAAAACTATTCATTTTATAAAAAAAAGCCAACGTAAAGTTATAGAGGACATCGTAAGCTTTAGCTGAAGCCAAAGTTTGTAAAAATCGGATAAATTGTAAGCGAGATATGCTTTTGGAAAAATGGCATTTTTTTTTCAACATTTTGAAAACACATGTAAACCTTACGTAATTAACGATCATGTTGTTAGAAGATTGTCTTTCATGCTTTAGAAATCTTTAAGCACCTTTTAGGCATCGATATGCACCGATATCCACACAATTGGAGTGCTAAAACAATGGATTAGCACATGTCAAAACACCCCTACCCACCAATCATAAAATTTTCTTTGTTTACATGTGACGTAAAGATTTATGGGACATCACGTGACTTCTGGATTCTCCCGATACACAAACTCTTGCTTCGCGTGCCGATATTAACAATAACTGACCGGCAAACGTAGAGAATGTTTATTTAGCCGATGACGTTGTAATCACAAACGTCAACTGACAACGTAATTTGTACGTCTACATAGAGGAATACCCCGTTTTGTTCTATAAATAGATTATCTTTACGGACCGATATCTGACAAACTACTGAAGCGATTGAGCTAAAATTTTTACTAGATGAGTTTCTTTTAATGCCAAATAGAATGGATATAAACTTAATACGTTTCTTGATTGAAATACACTTCGAACGATAAGGTTGTCAACCCCCTTAATATCAATTTTCAATGTCAATGAAAAAAGACGATCCTCTTATATTATTGTGCCTATTTTAATATATAAAGATACCTGTCTATTACAAAATGCTGGAAAGAATGTTCATTATAAACTAGAAATAACATTAATGATAATTAGTGAAAATAGTATATTAAAACATTGTTATTACTTTTTAGGGCAATCCAGTGGAAATGAAATATGGAAATATTAAGGATTAAAAATTTGAGTAAACGATCCTTTCTACCAGCTGCTCTTTGGCTACACCTATCGGCATAGGTCATTTCTAGAATACTCCAACCTGTGTACATCAGGATCAACTAGGACCATAAACCACACAAACAATTCAAGGCTAGAAATAAATATTTAATGAATTACTTCAAACCTATTAGAAATTTGGTAGGGTAAAATGGCAAGGAGTGGTCGAGATAATACCAGGGTTACTATCGCTAGAGTAAGACGATCTGCGCACACCTGAAACTAAAATCAGTCCCTAGTAAGCAGTTGGCGACTGGTAACTGATGTCTTGTTTTCCATAACTAATATCTATAACCCGATGTAGTCCTCTCGGCAAGCCTTGTACATTGATGATGCCTTCTAGCTGTAGAAAGTTGTTGCTTTCGATGTATATGCGGTAGAAGTGACAGACTTTTTACTATCAGTTTTGGCAATTTGATGTACGCACTCCCCTTAAACCGATGCCACCAGTTTGTCGATATTTACCCGAAGTACAGCGCTAGCGATAATTAAACGTTAATTAGCTTGTAAATGTTGATTTAAAAATCCACAATCATTATTAGTACGATATTAATTAGATGTCAACGATGTCCCTTTCAAATCCAACAAAACAATCAATTAATTCTCGGTCGATAAGAAGTTTTTTTTTTGTTCAAGTGAAAAAATTAGGAGTTATTAAGTCTTTCAAACGATTCCTGTGAGAAATGTGAATCAAGCGATAGACGAGAAGAATATAATTACTTGCTGGTTTGCCCCTTCTTACAAAAATTTAGAAAAATGTACTTAAAACAATACTTCTTTAAAAATCCAAATATTTTAAAGATGTATCAACTTTTCTGCTCATCCAACAAAGAAAGCAAGATAAATGATAAGTTATGTGATATTGTAAATGTGTGTGAACCAAGTTAATTCATAAATGAGGTCTATGTAGCACTGTATTGGATGTTAACCTGTTGTCATTTGTATGTTTTTTTTTATATTATATTGTATTGGACCCTCTCGAGGGGTCGTAAATGAGAATAAAATAATAATTATTATTATTATTATGATGATATTATCGCAAAGATATTTTTACTAGCATCGTTTGGCTCAAGAGAATAACAACATTAATCATTGTATATTAAATTTATTTATAGTGCACTGGTCGATATTTCAGGCAATCGCAAAAAAAAGGCTAATGCCGATGTTTTCGCAAAATCTCTCTCATAGCACACTGCATGGCGCTGATCATATTCATTAGCTCAATGGACAAGCCACACATAAACAGGTCTTTTGATCCTTTGAGATCGATAATGTTTTCAACTTCCTGTATTGACCGAATCACCGAACAAGGAAAGGTAAAGGAAGTACCTTTAATATTGAACAAGATTTGTAACTATACCTGAGATTCTCTAATCGAGTTTGTCTCTTGTTTACCTTTTGTAGCTAAGGTTCTTAGGTCTGATCGATCCACATGGAAAACGTTTCCAGTCGTTCGGATGGGACAATAAAATGAGGCATGTTAAAGATCCCTCAGTTGGAAATCGCAAAAAGAGTAGGCTTATGTCGCTGCCCTACACTCCCTCATTGCACGATGTTGTCTTCATTACCCGAGGTTCACTGATCAAAGTTGTCTAAACCTGTGGTTATCAGAGGGCAAACCTAATTCTCGTAACGCATGTATTTACCTTAAGTTGTTGATCTTGTATATTTTCTCAAGATGATGATCTTGTTTACCTACCCGATTTGTTTGATCTAGTTTACCTACCCAAGATGGCGATCAGCATGATTACCCTAGCTGTTTGATCTTGTATACTTTTTCAAGGTGGTTATTTACTTTCCCTAGTTGTTTGATCTAGCCTACCTACCTATAGGACTTGTATACTTACGACTTCATTATCTACCCTAATCTGTTTTGTATAACCTAGTTGTTTATTTTGTCTACTTATCTCACTTATATTAATATGCTACATTTATTTATTACGTATTTTTATTTCTTCATTTAAGTTTTCTGTAGTTTGGTAAATTTTTTGGGTGATGGATTAGCATAAGTCCTGACTGGTTCCCAAAACTTTATCTGTACTGTGTAAAATATACATGTAAAATTTAAACAAAAATATTGTTTTAATAAAGGTTGTTCACCTAATATTTCCTACCATGGGGTTCAATGACCGGGGTTGTCTTTTGTTTTGCTAACAACGCTACCACAGAGGCTTTAAAATACTCCAACAGTGATTCTTTAAACTTTTTTCTTTTATGTTCATTAATGTGATTAAATTAATTAAGGGTTGCTTATTAATTTCATTAACATTATACGTGTTTCAATTCAAATTCATTTCTCAAGGAATATCCCATTATTTAAGAGCAAGAAAAGATCAAGACTGTCTATATTATGGTTAAAGTTAAAGTTATTATTATGAACTAATGTACTGCATTAGAACCACCTATTGTGAAACAAACGTTGACGTCTTGAGATGAAGTGCGGCTTAGCCGGAGATCAATAAGTCACATCTGAATCAACTCTCTAATTGATATTATGAGACAATCAATAACATTAACTATAAACAATGCTCTGTTTCTTAAACTATGTTCGTCATGGATAATTATATTGAAAGGAATTGTGAAACATACCATGCTTTGATTTGTTACAAATTTCATCAATGAAAACAGTACCAAAACTTTTTTTATTGATAAAGACCCCACCACAACCATCGATATCCGCTATCATCTACCAACTAACCTAAAATAAACTGAACACTTACACTGTACGACCGACCCTACCGAACCTACGACAACGAATTTGTGATTGGTGTTATCTGTAACAAAATGTTCATAGTTTGAATCTGGCAATAGACTTGACCTGTTGGAATCTGCGACCATCAAGTATCGCCGGGACCATTTCTGTTTATGTAGGCCTATATATTGATATCACATTACACTTTATCTGATGAACATCTAAATATGGACTAGCGTAGTCTCGTACACATTTATAGTTTCAAACAAATTTGAATCTGTTTCCATGTCGGAATATTTTAATGCGCACGCAATTTGAGGTGGCGACTGTGTGATTGAAATTAGTAGATTCGAGGTTTGTAAATACTTTTCAAACACCCGCACCCATCGAGATGCGAAAAATCCCAAGTTTTAGTGCCTAGTTTTTCCCAGCCAAATCTGTCCAAATAGCTATCAGATACTGGGAATAGAGTCAGAAAGTTTCGGACTAATTTTAAAGGGGCACAGTCTTGATTTGTTTCGGGCAATCATCCGACAGCCTCAAACACATGAAATCTTTTGCTAAGCTAATCAGAAATAGTCTACAGAGCTTACCTTTGAAATTTGAGCGTTCAAATCCATGTGTATCCATAATTATCCGTGTTTGAAAATCATAATGTCTTATTACCAATGTCCCGCCATATTAGAAAACGGATCGTCTTGATAATCAAAGAGTTATAAATAGACTACTGCGCAGGCCCACACTGACAAAACAAAAAGAAAGTAATAACAATTGTAGACTTTGTCAACAGGACACATAATTTCCAGACTGACTGGAGACCAGCCGCGTACAGCACGGACAAAAAAATAAAAAGTGAAATTTTTTGTTTGAGGTATATTTCAAGGTATTTTGCGATTTTCTTAGAGCTTGAGTATTTCTGAGGACTGTTTAAATGTAACAAAGGCCCAAAAAACGACCCCTTAAAATCAAGATTGTGCCCCTTTCATGCTATATTGATGTTTTGTAAAGAAACCAAGTATTGGCCAGGCTTTCATGTGACATATTGGAAAGTTTTTTATCTAGATTTCTGGAAAAATTTCGTGATTTAACCTGGAAACAGATGGCAAATAAATAACTGGACTAATTTCCAAATGTCTTATTACCTCCCTTGAACTGTAACACAATACTCTCTATAAGAACAAAAGACACGGTCTGGTTTGAAATAGTTATGAACCATTAAGATTTTTTCCTGTTAAAGGAAAGGGCATACCTTGTGGAATCTGAAATTTCAACTACTAGAAATATTTTTGTACAAAATAAAATCCGATTAACTATGATTGATGAACGTCAATCATTCTCATCATTTATAAAAAAAAAACTTGCATTATACAGCACTTAATCTACAACATAATTAATATTGGAAAATTATAGCAGTCTGAAAATTTATATCTAAGTGTTACTTCCCTTCACTTAAGAAGTACAATGTATGATGAGGTACTATAAGTTAATAATATTTTGAAAGATCCTATGAATGTTGCAATTCAGGAGATTTGAAACACAAACTTATAATGGTATGTTAATCGATGTCATGTACCCATGCCCAGCTAATAGATTTTTGGGTCATATTATTACAATTATCTATAACGTAAAAGGTAAAACGTAAATCTTCATTCAGTTAATGTCTGCTACTTGAAACAAATTAAGAGAAAACCGTAGGTGAAACATAGTGATTTTAGGGAGAAGAAGATAATGTAATTGTTAAAAGAGAAAACAATCAATGTACGTTTAACTGTCTCTTCCCAGATTGTGAAGGTGCGAAATAGAAAAGGGGCAAAATATTTTTACCAATTTTAAAGATAGCTTGCCAGGCAAGGTAATATACGCCCACTGGCAGCATTGAATTTGAAAAATAAATTGAGCAATAACTCAAAAAACATTCACTGAATGAATATTGAAGTCAAAGGCAAAAACTCAAAAGCTAAATGCATATATCGAAAACAACTGCGATATCAAAGTTTTATGCAATATCTAAGAAGAAAATTATCGGATCATCACTAAATTTGATAGTGTGCAAGTTCATAATGATATCAACACACATACAAACAATCAAAAGAATCCAAAGAGAATTATAGAATGTAGAGTGAGTAGGGTGCATGATTTTTTATAGGTAATGGAGTGAAATCATCACAAAAATCAATAGGGATCATCTTCATATTGACACTGACCCACAAAATAAAAATCAAAAGAATCCATAAAGAAGTGTTGCCTGTAAAGTGAGCACGAGTTTCACCCTATGGGTAATGGAGTGAAAAAAGCTAAGTCAGACACGATATTTCGGTGAAAAATTATTCAATCATCACAAAAATCAATAGGGATTATCTTCATATTGACACTGACCCACAAAATAAAAATCAAAAGAATCCATAAAGAAGTGTTGCCTGTTAAGTGAGCACGAGTTTCACCTTATGGGTAATGGAGTGAAAAACGCTAAGTCAGATGCGATATTTCGGTGAAAAATTATCATCACGAAAATCAATAGGGATCATCTTCATAATAACACTGACCCACAAAATCAAAATCAAAAGAATCCTTGAAGAATTGTAGCCTGTAGAGTGAGCACGACGTAAATGTGAACGGACGGACGGACGGACCGACGGGGCGATTACAATATACGCCCATACTTACGTGTGGGCGTATAAAAAATGTAGTAGATATTTAGCATGAATTATTACCCTTGTTCAAAACATGTTTGATTTTAAGCTTGTAAACACTTTACATTTTTTGTCCTCACCCCTGTTCGTCCGTCCTATGAGTTATTGCCCTTGTTCTTAGATACTTTGTGGACACGATAGAGAGCTTGTTTTCTTGATGGATTTTGATGAAATTTATTGTCAGTTTTCCACTCAAGGATGAACTTAAATTAAAAATCAAGAAAAATCTTCATTTACCGATAATGTGGGCGTATTACGATGGTCATCGCTATTTTTATAGAAGTTATCATAAGGTTTTCTTAATCCGAAATGGCTGCCGAACAAAACTGGTTGTGGGATATTTTCGCTAATACATACAATGACGAATGATGTATACAAATGTATGTTTTATTGATACAAAGATTAAAAATATTATGGAATCATCGAGTGCATGTTTTATAAAATGCCAAAAGTTAAGATAACCTTGCGAAGCAAGGTGACATACGTCCACCATCAGCTTTGATTGCAAGTTCAAAGCATTGTTTGTTGTCCATTCACATTTGGTTCATTTCTGTTTTATAGAGAAATTTAAAGCAGACAAAAAAAACATATATTAAAGAAATACATAAATAGTTTACATGTAGGCCAAAGTACCGTAGAGACAATATTTTAAAATAAACGATTTTAGCACTAAAAGTCAATGCGTCTCTGTTTTGTCAACTTGTTGTTATTCTTCGTCGGAAGAAGTGTGTACATAGGCCTATAAAATGCAGGAGTTTAAAAAAAAACTGCGATGCAAATGAATAAATTAATTTATTTGTTGGATATAATTATGAACCCAGAGGTGCACAAACAAACAAATTATACCCTAATGCACAGATGTGCAATTTGTTACACCACCTCCTCAATTTACTTGCAGCCTTAAGATAAACTAAGCACAGATAAATCAATGTGGAGCAAAATTAAAATAATTATAATAATAGCAACTGTGTATAATGATGCCTGCTATAACAAAAGCCAATTTTTGAAAATCCTTTGCCAAATACTTCATTACTGATATAGACAACTTGTCACATTGGAAATGGTTTACTAGAATTTTAGAAAACTGTTGAATCTATAGATTCTTTGTTTTTTTGCTCATTTCGTGGTGCTCACTAAGCTTTGAAAAAACAAGGAGTAAATGGTTTAGTGCTAACATTGTCCAAACCTTGGCCGAATTAATAGTATTGAGCAAAGGTCGTTTATTGTAAAGTCATCATCATAAGAAGGAGGTAAAAATCTCAATATTCAGAAAAAAATTTTCGTAGGTCGAACAATTGTTTGCTTGCATTTATGAATACCATGTACCAAAACCTACAGAAATGCGATCCTGGACTAATCTGAATTTTTAAACTTTAAAAAGCCTACCATTAATTATTATACGCCAAAACTATTTTAAAAACTTACGTAAATTTAATGGATCATGAAGCCCCTTAATTGTTAATACCGTAACAATATTTATTATTCTAATCACCAATTTAAATGATATATATTTTTAAAGATAATTTATAACCAAATGAAGGGAAGACATTCAAGATATATACCAAGTTGCCAGTCCTGTCTATTTCATTCTGAAAATTTGATAGGACCTTTAAAAACAACTTAGTGATAATAATTTATCATTATTGACTGTCCTAGATATCTCTAGATACCAAAACCCGAAGCTTGTTGACTTAGCTCCTATGCCTCGTTTGGGGTGGGTTTCAAAAGCCTACCCGCCAACCGCTGCCAACCGGCCTACCGGAAGGAAAAAATGCGCCAAAATAGATATTGTTAAATTTAAGGATCGTAGATTTTCATACAATAAAACGAAACTATTCAATTTGACGGAACTTTTGTTGACGTCAAAATTATGGAATCAAAATTATTTTAAAAATGAAACGAAAAAAATAAATATTTTCTTTTCGTGTTCAGCGATGTTTGTCTTCACATTAACTGATACAATTCATGCCAAAAAAGCAATAGTCTAATTTGTATTCAAATGGGACACACAATTAACCGTAATAGTACCCTTAAATCTTTTTAAAATGATCACGACAGGAAGGTCGTTTGTTTCAGAGTTACTTCCCTTAATTTATTTATTTAACGTCGTCGGCATCATGGATGATCAACAAGGCCAAGGGATCTTTCTTCCACCTTTTAGAATTTTTTCAAAGTTAATCCTTGACGTAGACTATAATAATTCTGCGAATGCTCCTCCTGTTAATCGAACCAAATCAGCAGTATATTTAGTTGATAAAACGCTTCACTAAGACTGGAAGCCCACTTCCAGCACTTGGAAAAAGAAAGAAATCGCTGAACACGAAAATACAAATTTATTTTTTTCGTTTCATTCTTAAAAGGGCACAGACTTGATTTGTTTCGGACAATCATCCGACAGCCTCAAACACATGAAATCTTTTGTTTAGCTAATCAGACATAGTCTACAGAGCTTACCTTTGAAATTTGAGCCTTCAAATCCCTGGGTATACATATTTATCCATGTTTGAAAATCATTATGTCATAAGATATTATGAACGTCCCGCCATATTGGAAAATCAAAGAGTTATAAATAGACTACTGCGCAGGCCCACACTGATAAAACAAAAAGAAAGTACATGTAATAACAATTGTAGATTTTGTCAACAGGACACACAATTTTCAGACTGACTGAAGACCAGCCGCGTACAGCACGGAAAAAAAATAAAAAGTGAAATTTTTGAGGTATATTTCAAGGTATTTTGCGATTTTCTTAGAGCTTGAGTATTTCTGAGGACTGTTTAAATGTAACAAAGGCCCAAAACGACCCCTAAAAATCAAGATTGTGCCCCTTTAAGATAATTTTGATTCCATAATTTTGACGTCAACAAAAATTCCGTCAAATTAAATAGTTTCGTTTTATTGTATGAAAATCTACGATCCTTACATTTAACAATACCAATTTTGGCGCCTTTTTTTGCTATCGGTAGGCCGGTTGGCAGCGGTTGGCGGTAGGCTTTTGAAACCCACCCCCTCGTTTGGGCTTCTTTATTGTTATTTTATGATCCTTATAGACTGTCCTAGATATCGTACACTAAGCCACACACCTGCCTTGTTTAATCTCAACCAGAATCTACCTTCTTCCCTTCGTGATCAATGATCAGAGGTTACTTTCAAGTTCTCTAAAATAAACCTGTCATTAGATTTCTTGGTATTTTTATAAAATTATTACCTAAAAGTATACATATCAATTGATTTATTGACTTGATTTTCGACATTTGTTTGGATGTGAGATTTATTTCTTATCAATAATCTCAATAAATGGTGAGGAGGGGATCTAAATTATATTTATATAATGTTTTTGTTGCAAAATATAATACATGTTAAGAAAAAAACCCTATTCATTTCTTAACTTTAATCTATCTTCTAGCAGTCTTTGAATGAAATAAAAGTTAAAAATAAGGAGAAAGACAGTATCTTTACGCTAGAAATTGTGACAGACTAGAATCAATCCTCAGATGTTCCTTTATACGACAACGATAAAGATAAATATTTTGTTTTTTTTAATATATTTGTACTTTGTCTTGTAAAACGGAATCAATTTAAATTCTTTGTCAGAGATTTCTCCGAGAAACAACCTTTAAAGTACCAGATGATCAAGTGTAGTGTAGTATAATTTCATGAAGCATTGCACAAAACCGCCAAACTAAATGATACATTTTTAAAAGATAATTTGTAAGTGTAACCAAAAGAAGGGAAGACATTCAAGATAGAAACCAAGTTGCTAGTCCTGTCTATTTCATTCTGGAAGTTTAGAAAAGGACTTCTAATAACAACTTGTTGATTATAATTTTCATTTCGAACACGAATACAGAGGGATTAGATGGGGTCAATAAGATTTGAAGTAGCTCAGCTTGCAGGACTTGGTTAAAGGCAGAACTTTTAGGGTGGTGTACAGCTTTTAGGACCAAGTCCTTGGTAATAGAACCAATTGCTTACTATCAATAGCTGATGTTGCTAACTTCAAAGATCAAGGCCAGAAGATTTTATTGACAATCTCTAGATACCAGGATCCGTAGCTTGTTGACTTAGCTCCTATGTCTCTTTTGGGCTTCTTTATTGTTATTTTATGATCCTTATAGACTGTCCTAGATATCGTAGACTACGACCAAGTCCACACACCTGCCTGGTTTAATCTCAACCAGAATCTACTTTCTTCCCTTCGTGATCAATGATCCAAGGTATATTTTCGGTTACATTTATTTTTAAAACTCTTTGTTATCAGCAATGATGGTAATAAATAAAGTTTTTTTCTATTTTGATTAAATTAGGATTGTGCAATACTTTCTCCTAAAGCTAAACTACATCTAAACCTATTCAGTTCTAAAGGTATGATTCTTAGATACAGTCAGCTCAATAACATAAAATCTATTAAAATCTGAAATAATTGAAATTCTTCAAGACAAATAAAAACTTTTGTTATATGCTGGAAATGAAAGAAAAAACTCTGTTGTATCCCAATTTCTACTATTGTAAAATATAAACTATTCTCTTTATTTTCATTCCCATCTATCACTGGGACGACAGAATGCAAAAAATATGTCGCTGTCCAAGCAAAATAAAATGGGGTAATATGTAAAAAAACCTAATATATTTCTTGAACATCTTGAACATACTTAATTGTATCTACTTGATCAATATAAACTTGTTTTAAAAGGGTTAATGATAAATGGAAAGTACTAATTTTTATTTACACGTTTATTTCGCTTAAATTTGTTCAGTAAATTTCTTACGCCTAACAAAAATAAAATAGATCTAAGATGTAAACTTTTAAATAATTAATTTAACTATTAGATTTTTTAGGTTTTTGAATATGTTTAGGGACACATTTGGCTAAATTTTGAAGTTTTCATAAATTTGAGCCAAAGAAATAATTCAGCTTACAACATAAATGTATGATGTTTCATACGAAACCACTATATTTTAAAAACAACACACCAAAAGTTATTAATTTTAATTTATTTTCCAGAGCCAAATTGTAAGAATTGACCAACCCAGTCCATTTTAAAAGCAACAAGCCCGAAGATACTTATTTCTAATTTCTAGAAAACATATTAATGAAATAACTTCGAATAAAAAATTAAATTTCAGTGCTCAAGCCACATGACATAATCTTTAACTACGTTAAGTTATTAAAATACGCGACCTGTTGATTATATATTACAGAATAAAATTGTGTAGGTTACGTATAGGAAATAAATTATAATAAAAGGTGGACATATCAAAATATGACATTTTTCTGTCTATTAGTTCTGTATGAAAGTTATTTGAAATTCTGGCTGAAATAGAATCGAGCTGCTTCTAATAATTGTAAGGGCCATTTTAGCAGGAAGTAGTAATAGAACCTCAAATACATTCCTGGTTGTCTGGATGTAGAAAGTGTGCTTTAGGTATTTCAGGTTTAAAACTGACACCGAGACAACTTCCTGAAGTACCGACCCAGGCATTAGCATTTGTGTTAAATAAC
>CM060201.1:19266638-19286998 GCA_030562195.1 Nipponacmea schrenckii
AGATGTCGGTTTATGAGTTATTGCACTTGATTAAATGAAAAAACTTTAAAAAATTTACTTGTGTACGCAATAGAAGCTGTAGTTTTTATCCGATTTGAATGAAACTTGGTATGTTAATTCATCTTGAAAATATCTCGGACAAGTTTGAAAATGGCACGATTCCAGATGTCGGTTTATGAGTTATGGCCCTTGAATAAATGAAAAAACGTTAAAATTTACTTGTGTACGCAATAGAAGCTGTAGTTTTTATCCGATTTGAATGAAATTTGGTATGTGTATTCATCTTGATAATATCTCGGACAAGTTCGAAAATGGCACGATTCCAGATGTCAGTTTATGAGTTATGGCCCTTGATTAGATGGAAAAACGTTAAAATTTACTAGTGTACGCAATAGAAGCTGTAGTTTTTATCCGATTTGAATGAAATTTGGTATGTGTATTCATCTTGATAATATCTCGGACAAGTTCGAAAATGGCACGATTCCAGATGTCGGTTTATGAGTTATAGCCCTTGATTAGATGGGAAAACGTTAAAATTTACTAGTGTACGCAATAGAAGCTGTAGTTTTTATCCGATTTGAATGAAACTTGGTATGTGTATTCATCTTGATAATTTCTCGGACAAGTTCGAAAATGGCACGATTTCAGATGTCGGTTTATGAGTTATGGCCCTTGATTAAATGAAAAAACGTTAAGATTTACTTGTGTACGCAATAGAAGCGGTAGTTTTCATCCGATTTGAATGAAACTTGGTATGTGTATTCATCTTGGTAATATCTTGGACAAGTTCGAAAATGGCACGATTCCAGATGTCGGTTTATGAGTAATGGCCCTTGATTAAATGAAAAAAACATTAAAATGTACTTGTGTATGCAATAGAAGCTATAGTTTTCATCTGATATGAATGAAACTTGGTATGTGTATTCATCTTGATAATATCTCGCCAGATGTCTGTTTATGAGTTATGGCCCTTGATTAAATGAATAAACGTTAAAATTTACTTGTGTACGCAATAGAAGCTGTAGTTTTTATCCCATTTGAATGAAACTTGGTATGTGTATTCATCTTGATAATATCTCGCCAGATGTCTGTTTATGAGTTATTGCCCTTGATTAAATGAGAAAATGTTAAAATTCACTTTTGTACGCAATAGAAGCTGTAGTTTTTATCCGATTTGAATGAAACTTGGTATGTGTATTCATCTTAACATCTCGGACAAGTTAAAAAATGGTGCCATTCCAGATGTCTGTTTATGAGTTATTGCCCTTGATTAAATGAAAAAACATGGAATATTCTGTTTGCTGAAGTGGGCGTATGTTACCTTGCCTGGCAAGCTATCTTTGAGTTATTGCACTTGACTTAGCCAAAACTCTTCAAAATTGGCTTGTGAACGCGATAGAGACTACAGTTTTCATCGGATTTAAATGAAACTTTCATTAATATTGATGAGATCTCGGACAAGTTTGAAATTGGCGATTTTTCGATGAACGGTTTTTGAGTTATTGCACTTGACTTAGCCAAAACGTGTCAAAATTGGCTTGTGAACGCGATAGAAACTACATTTTTCATCAGATTTGAATGCAACTTGCTGTGATCATTTTTATTGATGAGATCTTGGACAAGTTCGAAATTGGCGATTTTTCGATCATGGTTTTTGAGTTATTGCACTTGACTTAGCCAAAACGCGTCAAAATTGACTTGTGAACGCGATAGGGACTACAGCTTTCATCAGATTTGAATGAAACTTGCTGTGATCATTTATATTGATGAGATCTTGGACAAGTTCGAAATTGGCGATTTTTAGATGAATGGTTTTTGAGTTATTGCACTTGACTTAGTCAAAACGCCTCAAAATTGGCTTGTGAACGCGATAGAGATCACAATTTCCATTTGCTGTGAATGACATTTGGTGTTATCATTTATATTGATGAAATCTTGGACAAGTTTGATCGTGACGATTTTTGGGTGAACCTTTTTTGAGTTATTGGTCTTGACTCAGTCAAATTGCGTCGAAATAGACTTGTGAACACGATTAGAGACAACAGTTTTCATCTGAAATTTGGTGTGATCATTGAAGTTGATGTCATCTTGGTCAATTTCGAAATTAACATTTCGATATACATGTACTGTTTTTGAGTTATTGCACTTAGTCAAACGCGGCTTGTGAACGCGATAGACAATACAGTTTTCATCTGATTTTAATGAAATTTGGTGTGATCATTTATATTGACGAGACCTTGGATTAGACCTAAATAATCTTAATCTTCTGTGTTTAAACAGAAAATATATTTTAAAGTGGGCGTATCTTGCTAGGCACCACTTGTTAACAACAAATAGTTAATTATACACAATAAATATTTTATTCCAGGGAACAATACAAAGCCAAGAAATATGAAGAAGCATTAGCTTTTGTTTTACAAGGTTTAGAAATATACCCTGACCCAGACCTCCAACAACAAGCTTTAAAAATACATAAAAAGATCAACAAATAACAGTGCAATATTTAACACACAAAAGTGAATATTTTCTATATACATGTATATATAAAATAAAGTGCTTCTAGATTCTTAATGCTTTATTTAAGAAAATGTATCTGACTTGGTTCCAAATTTGATTTGTGCTAAAAGCACTAGTTCCTATATCTTCAATTAGGTCATCAGGTCTATTGATTTGGCTTATGAATCAAACATTTATGAAATATAATGGGCTGCATTTTATATGGTTTAGTATATTTCAAATCCAGCAATCTTTTGAACACCAGCTAGACTTTTCTACAGTATTATCACATTTTTTTCTGAGTAAGATTTTGGATTTTAAAAAATCTCTTCATGGAAAACTGCATTAAATATGTGAAATTGATAAAATCAAGACGTTACTATTAATTTAATCATACATTTTGACTAACATCGAGTCTGGTTACTTTTAATTTAATCATACATTTTGACTAACATCGAGTCTATCACGTAGGGTTATTTCTAATCATCCATGAATTAACACAATTCCACCCTGAAGCGTAATGTGTGTAGTACTGGTTTTGTCTTGATACTTGGCAACACCTTTATTCCTTTATAAGGTACTCTATTTATAAGACGATGGAAGTTAAACCAGCCCTACATTAAAATATCACAATTATAAAGTTATAAATTATACAAAAAAAGGAACCTTTGAAGATTAAGCGTTATCGTATCCCTTGTATCGCGATACGGATCATATCTCTTTATCGAAAAATGTATTGTATCGTCGTATGATAGGCATTACCCACCACTAGAATTAATCAGTCCTCGCCTTACCCTCAGTATGTAAGACTCAACATAACGGAGTATTTCGACATGTAAAAGACTTTTCACAAACATCATATCTGTAAGGTTTCTGACCAGAATGTGTGAATTTAAAGTGATTGCAGACGGTATTTGTATGCACAAAACAGCATTTACAAATATGCATGTATATAGTTTCATACTATTATAGATTTGAAATTTATGATTATTTTGTCTACTAAACCGCTTTTTATACGCCCACATGAATATGAACGGTTTTTTAGTTATTGACCCTGGCTCTATATTTGTTGAGTTTCAATTTTCAATGGATTTTGATGAAACTTGGTGCGAACATTGGAATGAAATTTTCGATGAACGATTTGTGAGTTGACTAAGTAAATCGCATCAAAATTTTATTGTGGATGCAAAAGAAGCTACAGTTTTCAAAGGATTTTGATGAAGCTTGGTAAGGGCATTGGAATTAACGATTTAGATGAAGGGTTTGTATATGTAGATGCTATAAACCAAAAGAAAAAATGATTTACAATGCTGATGTGTGGGCGAATGTGACCTTACCTGGCAAGCTATCTTTTTACATCATTTACATGTGATTTTTCTCCAGTATGAATTCTTTTAACTAAAAAATACTTTTCACAAACGTTACGCTGGTAAGATTTCTCTCCAGTGTACTTCAATATGAGCCGGGAGCTTGATCCACTGAAGTTACATCTACAGGTAAAACATGTCAAAGGTATTTTTCAAATATGGCCCATGGCGATGTAAAAAAAAAGTACACATCACATTTATTTAGTTTCTCCCATGCTTGCGTTCTCCTGGATACTAAACTCTTTTTTACAAACATCATTTTCTAAGGGTTTCACTCCGGAGTGTGTGAACTTTTAGATCCGAGACCCATTTATATACTTATCATTTACATTGGACGTAATGTCCTCTTGATATTTCTTTTCCAATCTATGTATTATAGTTTTTATCCAATTATATGATCAAATGCTTTTTGGGTCATGTAGAGCGATTATATACCAGAAGAAATCTGAAAGTCATTTATTTCTCTGATCTTCTCTTCGTTGAATGGTTGGCATCCTACATAGTTCAGGAGTCAGGCTAAATAATGAGGTAAAATAATTTACGGATTCGGTGGAAATTCATTTCATTACGGGCTGAATCTTGCTGGCTAATCCATATTCTCAAAAGAACAACATAATGAATTTATAACCTGTATATAGTATATCTAGAAAATGCTTGAGGTGGGGTTTTAAGTGGTGAGGCCCAAATGGACAGGGAGAAGCTTAAGAACATGTGTTGAATCGTGCAGAAATGTTCCATTTGCGCAGAAATATATATCAAAAACACGTGTCGGCAACAATATTATTGATAGGAATATCCTTTTTTCTCAATTCCTTATCAATATCTATAAATAATGTTAAATTATAAAAGAGAAACATCAAGTGAGTCCTTAGTATGTGAAATACACCCAGAAAGTAGACAAATACGGTAACACATCAGGTGTGATAAAATCAACGATGAATATAAATCAATACAGAACAGGACTTTGTTAAAATAGCGTTAAATACATCAATAGTTCGATATAAAAATACCAATGTTAGAAAAGTGCTTAATACATCAATTAAAGAGTGCTATAAAAATTTGGCTGCTAAAATGGATTTAAATACGTCAAATGTATAACTATATAGAAATATCACTATTAAAGTAGTGATCAATACATTAATTGTGGAGGTAGAAATACCTCTGTTAAAATATGTGCCAAATACATCATGTGTAGAGGTAGAAATAACACTGTTAAAATATGTGCTCATGTTTAGAGATAGAAGTACGATTGTTAAAATAGTTCTCAATACTAGTACATCAGTTGCAGAGATTGAAATAGCCTACCACTGTTAAAATAGTGCTCAATACATCAATTGTACTAAAAAAAAAAACACTCTTTAAAATAGTGTTCAGTGCATGACTTGTAGAGCGATATAGATACATCATTGTTAAAATAGTGCTCAATACATCAATTGTACTAAAAAAAAACACTCTTAAAATAGTGTTCAGTACATGACTTGTAGAACGTTATAGATGCATCATTGTTAAAATAGTGCTCAATACATCGATTGTAGAGTGATATAGAAATACCACTGTTAAAATAGTGCTCAATACATCTATGGTAGAGTGATAAAGAAATACCACTGTCAAAATAGTGCTCAATACATCAATTGTAGAACGATATAGAAATACCACTGTTAAAATAGTGCTCAATATATCAATTGTAGAGAGATATAGAAATACGACTATTAAAATAAAAAAAATAAAACCAAACCAACAGCTACCAACTACCGATCATTAAGATTTACCCAGATTACAGCTAGTTTGAAATAATGAAGAAGATTGAATAACGTATTCTCAACTAGACAATCAGCCACTACCAACAATGTACATGTATTCCCAACTACCAAACCAAAAACACAGAATCATTCAATTGAACTAATCTATCAACTACTACGACTATCAACCAATACCTAGTTTGTGATGTCAGTCTGAGTCTCGAAGCGATCCTCATCTTCCTATTATTCCTACGTACATATTGATTATAATGAATCCGAAGTCTGCTTTTATTGATAAAGGTTGTGTGCAATCCACCAGTGTTATATTGAGTGAAATATTGAAGGACGGGGAACTCAGTAAGTCATGTTTTATTATTGAGTTGTTTGATGCTGTGAAAGCCCACTGACAATTTTGTAAATCCCTTACCCCGCCAACTGCGTCTGAATCTTTTCTGATAAATCGTTCCCAATTTGTGTCAGTAAATCATGCAAAGTCTGATATGAGCATGTCCTCGACAGGAGCCCCACAAGGTTGTGCTCTTTCACCAATTCTGTTTATTCTCTACACAAACAGTTGCAAAAGTAAAGCTGAAAATTGTCTCCTTATCAAGTTCGCAGATGATACGTCTCTGGTTTGAAAACTTAGCGATGGTGAATCAGACAAACTATATCGGGATGATATCCAAAAATTTGCAAAATACTGTGAAGACAATTTCTTGCATCTGAACACAAATAAAACCAAAGAATTAGTAATTGACTTTAGGAAACGAAAGCATCTTTTCAAGCCGATTGTGATAAATAACTGAAATTGAGATTGTTGATCAGTATAAATATCTAGGAACTATATTGGATTCAAAACTAACGTGGACCGAAAATACAGATTTTATTTACAAAAAGTGTCGTAAACGATTATATTTTTTGCGTATCCTTCCATATCGATAAAACCATTATGCAACTGTTTTACTCATCCTTTTTACAAAGTGTCCTAACTTTTAACATTCTCTGTTGGTACGGTACGGTAATCTTTCTATCGCAAACAAAAAAAAAGCTTTCTCAATTTGTCATTATATGCAGTAAACTAACAAATACAAAATGTAAATCACTCAGCTCAATCTTTGAAAACCATTTAGCTAAGAAAATTGAAAAACTCCTCCATGACTATACTCATGTCCTGTCTGAAAATTACATCCCCTCCCCTCTGGCCAAAGATTTCTTGCCCCTCCAGCAAAATGCAATCGAACCCTACACTTATTTATTCCCTTAAGTATTCGCATGTTTAATTCCAAAGGCAGGTCTGGAGGAAAAAATTGCTCTAATGAATAAAAACCATGTCACTTCTATAAATACGTTCTTTCTATGTTTGTTTCCTGTTCTGTATGATTGTGTGTTTGTTTCCTATATTTTATGTATGTACGTGTTTCCTGTCTGTATTTATGTTTTGTATATGTGTTTAGTATTTGTTCCAATCTCTCTTGTTGTACCATGAATTGCCCTTTTTGGGATAATAAAGATTTATTATATACCTACATATCATTGGGCTCTTTTTGTGTCTTGAATGGAAACTCGCGGCTGGCTATTTTAAGAGTCTTTCTATTGAGTGCTCTGATTGATTGTTATTTATGTATATATGTATGTGCAATCTTCCATGATACAAGGTAAGTGCCCTGTGATGTCAAAGTATCTGGTTAAGTTCATTATCTATTGTGATTATCATGTTAACATATTCAAAGTTGTGTTTCCCCGTTGGGTTTTTCTTGAATTGACTACTTTGGAAACCCGTGAAAACAGGTCAAAAACGATTTTTAGAGCTTCCACGACCAAGAAACTTCGAGTGTGATTCTTCTTTGTTAACGATTTTCAAAACCGTTTAACAAGAGTTGATAAAGACCCTGTAATGTATTCATTTAACAGACAGGTAGATTATTAGTAAATTAGTGAAATGACCCTACCAGACAACCTTATTGTTTGTTGTTGATAAACAACTCTTTGGTATAAAGAGGTCATTGCTCATAAACAATACATAAACTACAGAAATGTTGTACAATTCTGCGTCAAATGTTCTAGCACAATTAAAGCGATATTTTCAACCAAAATGAGCCAGACATTAAGAGACTGCTATGTTCAACCCACGAAAGTTAACGAACATTGGAGAAAGTAGAACCGGATGTATATAAACATGCACATAAAATTTTAGTTCTCAGAAATGGTCAGTATGAGTGTCATAAAGTAACAGAATCCCGTAAAATCTGGAAAACTCACAAACTTAAAGTCCTTTTTTGAAAAACGCTTAATCAGTTTATTAAGCGTTTTTCAATAATCAAAATTTGTCAAATGCATATTTATGGATAATCACTTGCTTTTTTGGACATTTATTTCTTATTTTATTTAAGGCAGCAGGTATATTTACTGATGAATAGAGCTCCGACTGGCCGAGTTTAAAATTTTCAAATTTTGTGTTCATTCAAAGACCTATTATCCCTTTAAAAAAAACACTGCCAACATCAATTTAATGAAATAATCGAGCAGAAATTATTTGCCGCTTATTTGCATTACTATATAATGATTAATGACTTTTCTTGTTTTCTAAACGGTTTTTGATTTCATTATTAATTTCAGTAATTTGAATAAGATGAAAGGAAATGGTATAATATTTCTAGTGATCTATATAATAGATACAGCTTTAAAGAGACATCAGCAATCTATGTTATAGGAATAAGGATGTCTTATTTTATCAACATTATCAGCAGACGGAATTTAATTGAAGCTATTCATATCAATTTTCATAAGGACATGCCTATTTCTGTTGGGATCTATTAAGCGTAGGCATCAAAATGATAATGACATCACGGTACTAGTTTTTGAAACTTTATTAGGTTTTAACAACTGGAATTTCATTAATATAGAATCAGTATCTTATTAGTTTCTAATATTACGCCTACATTATAATCTGGTCGTATCAAGGAGCTTTAACTATTTAAGCTCCTTGGGTCGTCATCCGTCCGTCCGCCCGTCCTTGGCTTGTGAACGCGATAGATACTACAGTCTTCGTCGGATTTGAATGGAATTTTGTGTGAACATTTATCTTGGACAAGTTCGATATTGACGTTCGAAAAACTGTTCTTGATTTAGTCAAAACACGTAGAATTTGGCTTGTGAACGTGATATATATAACAATTTTAAACTGATTTTAATGAAATTTGGTGTGATCATTTATATTGATGAGATCTTGAAGAAGCTCGATATTGACGATTTTTGAATGAATTGTTTTTGTGTTATTGCCCTTGACTTAGTCAAAAATCACCTCAATTAGCTTGTGAACGTGATAGAGACTAGTTTTCATCTGATTTGAATCTTATAATATGTGGACGTATATTCAGACGTCGGTCTGTTTGTCCTTCAGTTCGTCACAGACACAATAGAAGCTATAATTTTCAATGGATTTTAATTAAACTTAATGTGAG
Organism: Nipponacmea schrenckii; assembly: GCA_030562195.1. Classification (NCBI taxonomy): domain Eukaryota; kingdom Metazoa; phylum Mollusca; class Gastropoda; family Lottiidae; genus Nipponacmea; species Nipponacmea schrenckii. Next base: position 19,275,702 of record CM060201.1, read on the forward strand.
CAATATAATTCACAAGACGGGTCGGTTTTGACAATTTTTCGATGAACGGTTCTTTAATTATTGACGCTGCCTATATATTTGTTGTAGACACAATAGAAGCTACAATTTTCATTTGATTTTGATGAAATTTGGTTTGAGCATTTGAAAAGGCAGCGGTTAAGTTCTAATTTGACAATTTAGATGAACGGTTTTTGGGATTGTCAAATCTCGTCAAAATTCTATTGTGGGTTCAATGCATCTTTTCAATGAATTTTGATAAACTTGGTGTGAGCATTATCATTGATAACAATTTTCAACTAGAATTGCTTACAATTATGAACGTATTTCGAGAGCCTTAAAATATTATGTAGGCTAAATTTGCAATTACCTACATCTAGACAATATATTGAATATCATTTGACCTAGTTTTCAAAGTCATAAAATAATTAGGTCATACCTTCCGTAACGGTTAAAAATGGTGAAAATATGAAAATTATCAATTTTTGCTGTATTTAAGTACACTTATCTCTATGAATTTTTTAAGTAAGCCAAATTAAAAAAATATCTACTCGTAGACAATATATTGAATATTATTTGACCTAATTTTCAAGGTCATAGATTAAGTGGGTCACACCTTCCGTACCCGTTAAAGTGACCTAATTTTGAAAAAATCGAAATTTAAATAATTCGAAAGAAAATACGAAATTTGAAAATCGGTCTCCAAGAAAAGGTAGATAATGATCCATTGTATCTATGTGCTAAATTTCATCAAAATCGGTCTATCAGTAGTGTCTGAATTTCGGATTTAAGAATTGTAACGAAAATTCAAAATGGCGGCCGATATGGCAGCTTGACCTAATTATTTAGGTCAAATCAATTACTATTGACAAGTTATTTATAAAACAGTTTTCACTTTTCACCTAGCAGTTATAGACCGGAAGTTACGTAATTACGTCATTTGAGGCTAAACCGGAAGTGGAATTTTTTTTTTCACATTTTTTCAAAAATTATAAACATATCGCCTATCAACTGGTAAAGTTTCAAAATTTTACCATTTATATTAAAGGAGAAATCACGGTCTGAAATTTTTGCCGATGACCCTTGAATATTGAATTGCAAATCGTGGGTAAAATATTTAACCTAATTGCATAAAACCTATAATTGTTAGTTGACAAATACATTGAAGTTTTCAAATCTGAAAATCCGGTCAAAATCGAACTGAAAATAAACTTGCTAAAGCAAAAAAACCTGAACTTCCGGTTCTCACTTCCTGTCAGAGATAGAACTTCCGGTTTTGTTTTATTTGATAATAGAAATCATTCTAAGATCATCTGTAGATTTAGAATTTCTGCACCTTTTACCAGTTTGTCTGCAAACTCATCCAAGAATTACAAAAAAAAAAACAAAAAAACTAGAATTGCTTACAATTATGAACGTATTTCGAGAGCCTTAAAATATTATATAGGCTAAATTTGCAATTACCTACATCTAGACAATATATTGAATATCATTTGACCTAGTTTTCAAAGTCATAAAATAATTAGGTCACACCTTCCGTAACGGTTAATGATGGCGAAAATATGAAAATTATCAATTTTTGCTGTATTTAAGTACACTTATCTCTATGAATTTTTTAAGTAAGCCAAATTAAAAAATATCTACTCGTAGACAATATATTGAATATTATTTGACCTAATTTTCAAGGTCATAGATTAAGTGGGTCACACCTTCCGTACCCGTTAAAGTGACCTAATTTTGAAAAAATCGAAATTTAAATAATTCGAAAGAAAATACGAAATTTGAAATCGGTCTCCAAGAAAAGGTAGATAATGATCCATTGTATCTATGTGCTAAATTTCATCAAAATCGGTCTATCAGTAGTGTCTGAATTTCGGATTTAAGAATTGTAACAAAAATTCAAAATGGCGGCCGATATGGCAGCTTGACCTAATTATTTAGGTCAAATCAATTACTATTGACAAGTTATTTATAAAACAGTTTTCACTTTTCACCTAGCACTTATAGACCGGAAGTTACGTAATTACGTCATTTGAGGCTAAACCGGAAGTGGAATTTTTTTTTCACATTTTTTCAAAAATTATAAACATATCGCCTATCAACTGGTAAAGTTTCAAAATTTTACCATTTATATTAAAGGAGAAATCACGGTCTGAAATTTTTGCCGATGACCCTTGAATATTGAATTGCAAATCGTGGGTAAAATATTTAACCTAATTGCATAAAACCTATAATTGTTAGTTGACAAATACATTGAAGTTTTCAAATCTGAAAATCCGGTCAAAATCGAACTGAAAATAAACTTGCTAAAGCAAAAAAACCTGAACTTCCGGTTCTCACTTCCTGTCAGAGATAGAACTTCCGGTTTTGTTTTATTTGATAATAGAAATCATTCTAAGATCAACTGTAGATTTAGAATTTCTGCACCTTTTACCAGTTTGTCTGCAAACTCATCCAAGAATTACAAAAAAAAAAAAAATAAAATAAAATAATCCGAACGATTACAATACGTTTTCGACAAAGTCGAAATACGTAATAAAATAATCCGAACGATTACAATACGTTTTCGCCAAAGTCGAAATACGTAATAAAAGTTTTTTGAGTTATTGCCCTAAATATTATTCGAATTCAATAATGCCATTGGGCGTATAGTACCTAGCCTGGTAAGCTATCTTTGAATTCATTATTAATTTCAGTTATTTGAATACGATGAAAGGAAATGGTATTATATTTCTATTGAGATATATAATAGATACAGCTAGATTTTATCATAGATAATAGACACAAAAAGAACACAAATTTAATTAAACTTTGTTGAAGGACCTTGACCTTCAATGACCTTGACATTTGAGATGTAGAATGTCCTTGACCTCAGCTGTCTATAGATGTGCTGATATTGCATGACAAATATTAACTTCCGGTTTTATAGCCCACCGAAATCTGACTATTTTGCAATTTTGGACGGTTATATTACACTTTCGGGCTCTAATGTTCGGATCGATCTGAAATTTACAGGATATAGATAAATACGCAACACAATTAAAAATATATCATCAAAATTTTTTGATCACTTCCGGTTTGGGCGTGGGGACTTCCGGTTTTTTATCTCATTTCAGGCGACCCTACATCCCGTGTAATTCAAGAATGTAAGCAAAAACAGTATATATTAGCTATACAAAATAATTTGTATCCCCCGAGAAGAAAAAAATTCCAATTGCTAGTTGCGCATGCGCCATTTTTCCGAGAATGGCAAATTTTCTTTAAAATTTAATTAGTCCGTCATTTATTATTTATGCCCGTTTGAATTTTTTAAAAATTTGAAATTCTAAATCTTGTGACCTTCACCTTCAATGACCTTGAAATTTTCCATATAGAATGGCCTTGACATCAGCTGTCTATAGATATAACAATATTGTTACGCTTGTTCCACAATTGGAGGCTGAAAAGTACCGGAATTGAAAGCTAGCAGGTTAGAAGTTTCAAAATGTTCGAAATCCATGGGATAACGCATAGTTGCCACGCTCGGAGCTGTTCACAGTTCTAGTTTTTTTTTTTACGTATTTCGACTTTGGCGAAAACGTATTGTAATCGTTCGGATTATTACGTATTTCGACTTTGGCGAAAACGTATTGTAATCGTTCGGATTATTTTATTGCAGTGCGTTCATCGAACGCACTGCTTTGTTTTCGAAATGTCTTTTTTTTTTTTTTTTTTTCGAATTTTACCCTCGATTATTTTCTAAGAAGGCAACTTGCTGCAAACTACCTGTTGCTGTCTGCCATTCAAACTGCGAGACTACTATTTTTTAAATGTAAAATGACGTCATTCAGAGTGACCGGAAACGAGCTGTGGGCAATGGCTTCGTTTTGGTTTTTGCCATTTATTACCTCTATTTTTCAACTGATTTTGACAGAACTACTTTTGATAGCTTCTTTTAATTGCTAGCTACATAACTGCATTTTTAAACTGCTGATTTCATTACTTTTGTAGCTGACTTTTTAAATTTTATTTTTTGCGTTTTTATCAACTTTTAGAGTTTTATTCCCATCCACTTGAAAACTTATAGGTAGATAGACACTTTTAATGCGATCAAAAATCATTATTCAAATTTTCTAAATGACTTCCGGTTTTGACGTTATTCGCTTTTGAACTTTAACAATTCAACTTCCGGAATTTTCAAGATATTTCAAAAATTCTTTTTGTGATATGCTTGAAATAGTCATACAAAAAAACGAAGATGAAAAAATCCAGACCGGAAGCAAACGATAAGCCGCCATATTGAAATGTCAAACTTTTGTAAAATTTCAAATTCAAATTCAGGGGATAAAGCGATTTTCGTTATTTTTTCATATCTTATGACTAGAGTCGATTGCGCAACTTTATTTGGGAGCCGATTTTTGAATTTGGATTTTGATTTTCTTTTACTTCCATTTTAATTTTATTGGTAATGACAAAAACTTTAAAGGCCCATATTTTGTGACCTTGACTTTTGGTGACATTGTGACCTGAACACGATTTATTGCCCTTGATGATATCTATCCCCTGATATATTCATTTGTGTTGTCCGATGTCTACTTCCGGTTTTATAGCCGATCGAAATTTGTGATTTTTATTTTCAACGAGCTCTGTCACGTGAATTAATTTATAAATAACAAATATTTATATTGAATCTTATTAGGGTTCATCTGCTCTTTGTAATGATATATTAAACCACATATTTCCACCAAAAATGCGCTTTTTAATATTTGGAAATTTTATATTTTCTTCTCTACTAACTGTGCGTAATTTTCTTTAAATCAAAATAGGGCCTCTGGAGATGCTACGATTCGAGTAATTTTGATGTCTATAGAATGTTATATCGATTCCTGAATTATATTTGGAAACCGATTTTTGAATTTTGATTTTGATTTTGATATTTTGACCGAAAGTAACATATAAAAACTTCGAATGGTCGTATATTGTAACCTTGACCTTTGGTGACCTTGTGAGCTGCACAAATGTGATAGCTCTCGAAAAGATCTATCCATTGATATATTATATTTTGATGTACGATGCATACTTTCCGTTTTATCACCATATGAAAATTGCGAATTTCATCGTTAAAAACTGGCTGTTGAATTTTGCGTTTGGGCGATCTACATGGCACTAGTTTCAGCGAACCAATTATGCTTTGAAATAAAACGACTTATACTCTGTAAAAATAACGTTACTGTTTTACGGATACTTTAAGGGGCATTTTAAAGCGTATATCGAAACTGCTACGCACTGCGTCAGAACCTCGCGAAGCCTGGGGATCTAGTTTTTTTTTTTTTTTTTGTAATTCTTGGATGAGTTTGCAGACAAACTGGTAAAAGGTGCAGAAATTCTAAATCTACAGTTGATCTTAGAATGATTTCTATTATCAAATAAAACAAAACCGGAAGTTCTATCTCTGACAGGAAGTGAGAACCGGAAGTTCAGGTTTTTTTGCTTTAGCAAGTTTATTTTCAGTTCGATTTTGACTGGATTTTCAGATTTGAAAACTTCAATGTATTTGTCAACTAACAATTATAGGTTTTATGCAATTAGGTTAAATATTTTACCCACGATTTGCAATTCAATATTCAAGGGTCATCGGCAAAAATTTCAGACCGTGATTTCTCCTTTAATATAAATGGTAAAATTTTGAAACTTTACCAGTTGATAGGCGATATGTTTATAATTTTTGAAAAAATGTGGAAAAAAAAATTCCACTTCCGGTTTAGCCTCAAATGGCGTAATTACGTAACTTCCGGTCTATAACTGCTAGGTGAAAAGTGAAAACTGTTTCATAAATAACTTGTCAATAGTAATTGATTTGACCTAAATAATTAGGTCAAGCTGCCATATCGGCCGCCATTTTGAATTTTCGTTACAATTCTTAAATCCGAAATTCAGACACTACTGATAGACCGATTTTGATGAAATTCAGCACATAGATACAATGGATCATTATCTACCTTTTCTTGGAGACCGATTTTCAAATTTCGTATTTTCTTTCGAATTATTTAAATTTCGATTTTTTCAAAATTAGGTCACTTTAACGGTTACGGAAGGTGTGACCCACTTAATCTATGACCTTGAAAATTAGGTCAAATAATATTCAATATATTGTCTACGAGTAGATATTTTTTAATTTGGCTTACTTAAAAAATTCATAGAGATAAGTGTACTTAAATACAGCAAAAATTGATAATTTTCATATTTTCGCCATCATTAACCGTTACGGAAGGTGTGACCTAATTATTTTATGACTTTGAAAACTAGGTCAAATGATATTCAATATATTGTCTAGATGTAGGTAATTGCAAATTTAGCCTACATAATATTTTAAGGCTCTCGAAATACGTTCATAATTGTAAGCAATTCTAGTTTTATTTTATTTTTTGCAGTGCGTTCTATCGAACGCACTGCTTTGTTTTCGAAATGTTTTTTGTAAACAGGAAATGACGTAGCGCATTCCAAAGTTTTTCTTTGTTTTTCAATTTGCGGCTTTATTTTTGATCCAATGTTGATCGTTCTTTTTTAGATAACTACATTGAACTTAGTTCTAAAAGATAGGGAATTGAGAATGAAACATTTCCCAACTTTGTCGCTGACTTTTTGAATTTTGAATTTTTAGCATTTTTTTACTTCTACAGTTTTCTTTCGATCGACTTGAAAACTTACAGATATATAGACATTTTGATTGCAAACTATAATTAATTTTCAAAATTTCGATATCACTTCCGGTTTTGAAGTTATTTGCTTTTAAAGTTGAATTTTGCACTTCCGGAATATTGAAGATATTGAAAAAATTTCTTTTGCAATTAGCTACAATTGTCTATTAAATGATGCTAAATTAAAAAAATCCGAACCGGAAGTAACGGATCAGCCGCCATCTTGATATGACTAATTTTTGTAAAACTCAAAATGGGGCCTTAGGGTTAAATCTAATTTGCATAATTTAAGATTTTCTAAAAACATTCAACGATTGCGCAAAAAAGTATGGGAAGGGATTTTTGAATTTCGCTTTTGCTTTTCTTTTATTTCCGGTTGAAATTTTCCAGTAATTGTCAAAAATTTAAAAGGTCATATTTCGCGACCTTGACCTTCGGTGACCTTTTGACCTGAACAAAAGTTATTGCCCTTGATTATATCTACCCAATGGTATCATCACCTTTGTTGTCCGATGTTTACTTCCGGTTTTGCAGCCAATTGAAAATCACGAATTTTTATTTTAAAGAGCTCTATCACGTGACCTAATTTACATAGGACATAATTTCTTACATATTCCTTTTACGCTTAATCTCATCTTTCTATTAATTTATCACACTTGGTATTTTGATCAAAATTGCGCGTTTAAAAATTTCAAAATTTTGTTATTTCTTCTATACTAACTGTGCGTGTTTTTCTTTAAATCGAAATAGGGTCTCGGGGGATAATTCGATTTGTGTTATTTTGATGTATATAGAATCTATAACCGATTGACGAAATATATATGGAAACCGATTTTTGAATTTCGATTTTGATTTTGATTTTTTTACGATTAAAATTTTTAAAAACTTTGAAGGGTCGTATATTGTGACGTTGACCTTTGACGAATTTTTGACCTGTACAAACGTGATAGCTCTCGAGAAGATCTATCCAATGATATATAAAGCTTTATTGTAAGATGTATATTTCCGCTTTCATCGCCATTTAAAAATTGCGAATTTTCCCTATAAAACAATCTGTTAAATGTGTGTTGCGTTTGGGCGATCTACAAGATATGAGTTTCAGCGATCCAAATTTATTTTTTAGTTTAATCGTTCTACATCCAGTTAAAATGATTCAAAGGTTTTATATATATTAAATAAATGAAATTGTGGTTTACTTCCTGTTGTGGGTGATGTAAATATGGAATATTTTGAACGAAATTACAATCTTTAGAATTTTAAATTGTATCTCTTATGCAACAATAATATACAGTTGAGTGGAATAATGGTCTAAGGGACAGAACTCTATTCAATATAAATAATTTAAACCATTAGTGACCTTTTGATTTGTACAAAATATATAGCTTTCGACAATGTCTATCCAATGCTATGTTGTACAATGTGTACTTTTGGTTTAATCGCCATCTGAAAATTGCGAATTTAATATATGAAACAATCCATTGGATATTATTATCTGCGTTTGGGCGATTTACAAAATATGAGTTTCGGCGATCCGAATATCTTTTTTTGATTAAACAAATTTTTTTTATTATGATTTTAACTTATTACCTATCTTAATTGATGATGAGGGCTAAGGATGGGGAGGGGGAAAGGGGGGGGGGGGAATGGGAGGGGGGATAGGAGCGTTTGTTATGAAATCCAAATCCATTTATAATGCACATTTTTTTTAATATACCCTTTCTGTCTTTTGCTTAACGAACGTATCCCTGGATGGAACGCACTGCTTCAGTGCCGTTAGGCGTACGGCTCTAGTTTTTTTTTTTTTGTAATTCTTGGATGAGTTTGCAGACAAACTGGTAAAAGGTGCAGAAATTCTAAATCTACAGTTGATCTTAGAATGATTTCTATTATCAAATAAAACAAAACCGGAAGTTCTATCTCTGACAGGAAGTGAGAACCGGAAGTTCAGGTTTTTTTGCTTTAGCAAGTTTATTTTCAGTTCGATTTTGACCGGATTTTCAGATTTGAAAACTTCAATGTATTTGTCAACTAACAATTATAGGTTTTATGCAATTAGGTTAAATATTTTACCCACGATTTGCAATTCAATATTCAAGGGTCATCGGCAAAAATTTCAGACCGTGATTTCTCCTTTAATATAAATGGTAAAATTTTGAAACTTTACCAGTTGATAGGCGATATGTTTATAATTTTTGAAAAAATGTGAAAATAAAAATTCCACTTCCGGTTTAGCCTCAAATGACGTAATTACGTAACTTCCGGTCTATAACTGCTAGGTGAAAAGTGAAAACTGTTTTATAAATAACTTGTCAATAGTAATTGATTTGACGTAAATAATTAGGTCAAGCTGCCATATCGGCCGCCATTTTGAATTTTCGTTACAATTCTTAAATCCGAAATTCAGACACTACTGATAGACCGATTTTGATGAAATTTAGCACATAGATACAATGGATCATTATCTACCTTTTCTTGGAGACCGATTTTCAAATTTCATATTTTCTTTCGAATTATTTAAATTTCGATTTTTTCAAAATTAGGTCACTTTAACGGGTACGGAAGGTGTGACCCACTTAATCTATGACCTTGAAAATTAGGTCAAATAATATTCAATATATTGTCTACGAGTAGATATTTTTTAATTTGGCTTACTTAAAAAATTCATAGAGATAAGTGTACTTAAATACAGCAAAAATTGATAATTTTCATATTTTCGCCATCATTAACCGTTACGGAAGGTGTGACCTAATTATTTTATGACTTTGAAAACTAGGTCAAATGATATTCAATATATTGTCTAGATGTAGGTAATTGCAAATTTAGCCTACATAATATTTTAAGGCTCTCGAAATACGTTCATAATTGTAAGCAATTCTAGTTGCGTGGCAAATAAAATTTGTCACGCTTTGTTTTCGTTCGGATTATTTTTTTTATTTTTTTTATTTTTTTTTTTTTGGGAAGCAAAAAGATAGACTATTTCTGTTTTCACCAATGGTTTTTATATGGGCTGGAATCAAAAATGAATATATAACATGAAATTTTCGCTAAACCGAAAGTGGCTAATTGCATAATATGCAAATAAGATTTCAAGCTAGCTCGGGCCCCAATAGTCGCATCGGTCTGAAATTTACAGGATATAGATAGATAGGCAGCGCAATTAAAACTACATCATCAAAATTTTTTGATCACTTCCGGTTTGGGCGTGGGGACTTCCGGTTTTTTCGTCTCATGTCGGGCGACCCTGCTTCCGATGTAATTCAAGATTCTAAACAAAATCAGTATATTTTAGCTATACTAAATGATTTTAATCCCCTGAGATGAAGAAAAATTAAATTGAATGTTGCGCATGCGCAGTTTTCAAAAATGGCAAATTTTCTTAAAAATTTAATAAGTCCGCCAATTATTGACCGATTTTTATGATTTTGGTGTCTATCCAAACCTTTATACTTTATCTAAAAAATGTTGGGAACAGAATTTTGATTTTCGAATTTGAATTTTTTTTATGCCCGTTCGAATTTTTCAAAAATTTAAAACTCTATATCTCGTGACCTTGACCTTCAATGACCTTGACATTTGAGATGTAGAATGTCCTTGACCTCAGCTGTCTATACATGTGCTGATATTGCATGACAAATATTAACTTCCGGTTTTATAGCCCACCAAAATCTGACTATTTTGCAATTTTGGACGGTTATATTACACTTTCGGGCTCTAATGTTCGGATCGATCTGAAATTTACAGGATATAGATAAATACGCAACACAATTAAAAATATATCATCAAAATTTTTTGATCACTTCCGGTTTGGGCGTGGGGACTTCCGGTTTTTTATCTCATTTCAGGCGACCTAACATCCCGTGTAATTCAAGAATGTTAGCAAAAACAGTATATATATTAGCTATACAACATAATTTGTATCCCCCGAGAAGAAAAAAATTCCAATTGCTAGTTGCGCATGCGCCATTTTTCCGAGAATGGCAAATTTTCTTTAAAATTTAATTAGTCCGTCATTTATTATTTATGCCCGTTTGAATTTTTTTAAAAAATTTTAAATTCTAAATCTTGTGACCTTCACCTTCAATGACCTTGAAATATTCCATATAGAATGGCCTTGACATCAGCTGTCTATAGATCTAACAATATTGTTACGCTTGTTCCACAATTGGAGGCTGAAAAGTACCGGAATTGAAAGCTAGCAGGTCAGAAGTTTCAAAATGTTCGAAATCCATGGGATAACGCATAGTTGCCACGCTCGGAGCTGTTCACAGTTCTAGTTGCGTGGCAAATAAAATTTGTCACGCTTTGTTTTCGTTCGGACTATTTTATTTTATTTTTTTTTTTTGCAGTGCGTTCATCGAACGCACTGCTTTGTTTTCGAAATGTTTTTTTTTTTTTTTTTTTTTTTTTTTTTTTTTTTTTTTTTTTGAATTCTGGTCAGAGCGCCCAGCCAAAACTACGCATGCCACGCACATTCTGTTAACATTTCTCCCGAAAATGCCGCGAGACTAAATTTGATGAATGTATTTTGACGCCATTTTGACCTACAGGAAATGACGTAACGCCGTCTACAGTTTTTCTTTGTTTTTCAATTTGCGGCTTTATTTTTGATCCGATTTTGATCGT
>CM060201.1:19287498-19556187 GCA_030562195.1 Nipponacmea schrenckii
AGATATTATAGTGTTTGACTCTAGGCTATAGTAGAGGTCAGTAACGATACAGATATTATAACTTATTATAGTGTTTGATTCGAGGCTATAGTAGAGGTCAGTACGATACAGATATTATAGTGTTTGACTCTAGGCTATAGTAGAGGTCAGTAATGATACAGATATTATAGTGTTTGATCCTAGGCTATAGTAGAGGTCAGTTATGATACAGATATTATAGTGTTTGACTCTAGGCTATAGTAGAGGTCAGTAACGATACAGATATTATAGTGTTTGACTCTAGGCTATATTAGAGGTCAGTAACGATACAGATATTATAGTGTTTGACTCTAGACTATGGTAGAGATCAGTAACGATACAGATATTATAGTGTTTGACTGTAGGCTATAGTAGAGGTCAGTATCGACACAGATATTATAGTGTTTGACTCTAGGCTGCAGTAGAGGTCAGTTATGATACAGATATTAAAGTGTTTGATCCTAGGCTATATTAGAGGTCAGTTATGTTACAGATATTATAGTGTTTGACTCTAGGCTATAGTAGAGGTCAGTAACGATACAGATATTATAACATATTATAGTGTTTGATCCGAGGCTATAGTAGAGGTCAGTAACGATACAGATATTATAGTGTTTGACTCTAGGCTATAGTAGAGGTCAGAAACATATTATAGTGTTTGATCCGAGGCTATAGTAGAGGTCAGTAACGATACAGATATTATAGTTAGTGACCTGTTGAGTAGGCCTAGTGTTTGACCCTAGGGGTTATTTATGATACAGATATTATAGTGTTATAGAGGTCATTAGAAACCTCTACTGCATACTTAAGTCAAGTACACTATTAATATTTATATGTAATAACATTTAGAGGGCAACATCAATATCTTTTCTAAACTGTAGTAGGCTACAAACATTTAGTGCTATGTCGTAGGTACATAATACTATGTAGGCATGTCCAAGAACAAGTTTACGCTACACCTGCTTTATGACGTCAGAGAAGTCAACGTCAGTGACCGCCATTTTTATTATTTTGTAAACAGAATTTCGCTTAAATTACTTTTTTCGTTTCGCTTTAAATCAATTTTTAATCAAAAGGTTTACTTTTTTGTTTAATTGATCTCTAACAGGTTTGTTAAAACTGAATCCAGTTCTTTTGCTGAAGTCTTGACTTCACGATCGGTTGTCGATGACGTCGACGTATTTTACGGAGCCGAAAGTTGATTATACTTATAGTTTATAGACGATTTAGTATGTCAAACAGGTAGACCTGGAGAAGGAAAATGCCCCCCAAAAAAGCGAACCCTTATCGTCTACCTGATTAGCGTAACCTAGCGTTTTTTAGTTTTTACTTTATTGGTGTGTTCGCCTTCACGCCGTTACTACAAGTTACAGCTGAAAACTGATAGCCTACCGCCTATAGGTTATAGACCTATTATATTCATGAAAGTAAATTTTTAATTAACAATGATATGGCCTAAAAAAGACATGACATTTGGTGACCTTGGTATCATTTCCAGTTTGCAAATCTTACCCCTCTGTACCAATTTTAGGTTTTTGTGCATAGGCCTACATGTAAATGTGATTATCCTTCCATTTAGGCCTAGTGTAGACCTACACCTGAGAAAAGTCCAACATGAATTATGATGGGAAAGAAATGGATAGAGTTGCTACGTTTATTCCATTGGAATCAGATAAAGAAACGACTGAAAGTCGAAATTCCGGACCAAATTCAGGTAACCTTGATGTCAAAAATCTCCAAAGTAGGCCTACAAGTAGGCCTAACTATAACCTAACTTTTTAAGAATTTGAACTGCAAAAGTATAGAAAAACTTGAAATCTGGTCCTACATGTATTTGAATATATTTCTGCTGATAGTGTTAAAGTGAGTCAGCAATCAAGTCATTTTATTTGAACATTTCCTTTACATTACACAGCCAATCCTTAGATTAGTAGTCTACATAGCCTTGCTTATTGGGAATCATGATCATATTTTCGAAAACGATTCTTGATATAAATGAGCTTGTTCATGTTATTTCATGTTATTTCAGCTGATGAAAAATTTGCATTGTTAAAACGTTGTGTACAACTTTAATCATAAAAAAAAATCGATTAATTAATTTGTTTTTTTAAAAGGACACTGTACTTAAAACTCTAGTTTGCACCCATAATACTGGCAGACATGTCTCTTGTCTTTTCAGCCAGGCTAACAACAAGAAAAGACAAGCAAACGCTACAAACTGATTCTTCTGATTCTTTGAATGATGATGTTGCAGAATATATCAAGACGTTAATCAACACAGCTTTACTCCAATTATCGGGACAGAAACAGCCATATGGATCACCTGGGACTAGCGAAACAGAATCTGAAGAACAATCTTTTGGATCACCTGTGACTAGCGAAACAGAATCTGAAGAACAACCTTTTGGATCACCTGTGACCAACAGAACAGAATCTGAAGAACAGCCGTTTGGATCACCTGTGATAAATGAAACAGAATTTGAAGAACAGCAGTTTGAATTACCTGTGACCAACGAAACAGAATCTGAAGAACAACCTTTTGGATCACCTGTGACCAATGAAACAGAATCTGAAGAACAGCCGTTTGAATCACCTGTGACCAATAAAAGAGAATTTGAAGAACAGCCGTTAGGATCACCTGTGACCAATGGGACAGAATTTGATCAACCTTTTGGATCACCTGTGACCAATGAAACAGAATTTGAAGAACAACCTTTTGGATCACCTGTGACCAACGAAACAGAATCTGAAGAACAACCTTTTGGATCACCTGTGACCAACGAAACAGAATTTGGAGACATGCCCTTTACACCTGTTGGTGGTGAAGAAAGGGGGGAAGAGTATTATACACCGAGGTCAGATGATGACAAAGATGATACATCACAGCAAGTTACTCAAGATGATTTTGAAATTGATGAAGATAATGGATCCCTTGAGTTCGCTTTGAAAGATCTACCCATTCAAGAGGACCCAGAATCCCCAGTCCGAACATGTTTTTCAGCGCAACTAATAGCAGAAATTGATAATACCCTGAACACCATTTTGAATCTAGAAGAAAGCGCCGACGATGTCGACGAAGGGTATTCTGTCGATGAAACTGACAGCTCTATTTTGATAGACTACAATGATGAGTACCAACTTGAAAACGCGATTGCTGAAATATCCTATTACTGTAACACCTCTAAAGTGGATGAATACAGCACAAAAACTCAAGGCGTCGTTACCAGTTCTGACAGAGAGGAATATCCAATGACTGCGGATATGGAAGAAACATTTAACATCTTACTGCAAATGACACACAGATCTGAACAAGAAGCTCCAGGAGCGATGTATGCCTCCAGCCTTGCTGGTGCTATATCTGATGATGTTTTTCTTCACGCAAGGTTTCCTTATCTAGAGCACGCTTCCGGTATCAATCTTCACAAATCCATCAAGACACCCGACGTCACTCAAGTTGAAAACAGACCAATGGATACTAACCCTTTAGTTTCAAGCGAGTCCACTGACGACGAAGACGAAAAAAGAGCATTTGTGTTCAGGAATGATTCTAAAATAAAGGATTATCTGCTTAATTATGATAAATACAAAGAGAAGAAGGTGAATGAAAAGAAATCAGCCGAGATAGAGGATGCCCAGCCTGTTGTTGTTGAAATGGATAAAAAAGGTATGTCGTGTCAGGACTAGCCCGACAATATTGGACACATTCTCTCCATAATTCAACAATCCATAAAAGTAATAATCTTCAAAACTTTGTAATTTTGAAACAAGCTCAGAGCACTTTTCAATACATGTAATAACTTATTTTAATAGATACATAGTGTTGTATAGAGATACTATTTTTTAGTCATAACACCTGGTGAGAGTTAGTCTACTATATACTATTATTGAAAAGTATGAGACTTTAAATTATATATTCAATCTAAGAGGAAGTATTACTTTAATACTCTTGGGTCGTTAATTTCAGGAGCCCGATCCCATGAAGGAAATCGAAGTCCGGTTCGCTCAGTTCGTTCAGTTCGTAAACGAGGTCGAATAAGAACATTCTTTAGAAGAGCAGCTTCGGTGAGTTCTCTAAATTAAAATTTTCCTTACGTTACTCAAATTTTAACGGCCACCTTGGATGTCTTGCCTTGATTTTTATACGCCCACATGAAAATGTGAACGTATATTGCCATCACCCCTGTCCGTCCGTCGGTCCGTCCTCCGTCCGTCAACAATTACTTGTGTACGCGCTACAGGCCAGAGTTCTTATCCAATTTGAATGAAACTTGGTATGTGTATTCATCTTGACAATTTCGAAAATGGTACGATTCCAGATGTCGGTTTATGAGTTATGGCCCTTGATTAAATGAAAAAACGTTAAAATTTACTTGTGTACGCAATAGAAGCTGTAGTTTTTATCCAATTTGAATGAAACTTGGTATGTGTATTCATCTTGATAATATCTCGGACAAGTTCGAAAATGGCACGATTCCAGATGTCGGTTTATGAGTTATGGCCCTTTATTAGATTAAAAAATCGTTAAAATTTACTTGTGTACGCAATAGAAACTGTAGTATTCATCCGATTTGAATGAAACTTGATATGTGTATTCACCTTGATAATATCTCGGACAAGTTCGAAAATGGCACGATTCCAGATGTCGGTTTATGAGTTATGGCCCTTGATTAAATGAAAAAAACGTTGAAATTTACTTGTGTACGCAATAGAAGCTGTAGTTTTCATCCGATTTGAATGAAACTTGGTATGTGTATTCATCTTGATAATATCTCGGACAAGTTCGAAAATGGCACGATTCCAGATGTCGGTTTATGAGTTATGGCCCTTGATTAAATGAAAAAACGTTAAAATGTACTTGTGTATGCAATAGAAGCTATAGTTTTCATCCGATATTTATGATACTTGGTATGTGTATTCATCTTGATAATATCTCGCCAGATGTCTGTTTATGAGTTTTGGCCCTTGATTAAATGAATAAACGTTAAAATTTACTTGTGTACGTAATAGAAGCTGTAGTTTTTATCCGATTGGAATGAAACTTGGTATGTGTATTCATCTTGATAACATCTCGGACAAGTTAAAAAAATGGTGCGATTCTAGATGTCAGTATATGAGTTATTGCCCTGGATTAAATGAAAAAACATGGAATATTCTGTTTGCTGAAGTGGGCGTATGTTACCTTGCCTGGCTAGCTATCTTTATACTTGAATTTAGCAACGATAATGTCTGCTCTATTTTACATTAATAAATTGCCAAATAAGACAAATCATATTTTATTAAATTATTGTAGCTTAAATCTGACAGAGTCAGTTTTCGATGGCATTGGAATGTATATACTAAAATATAAAAATATACTAAAATATGTGCTTTATTATTTTCACATTTCAATATCTAGTCATTGGGGTTAATTAAAACCAGGACATGGAGTCCAGCCAAAGACGACAATAATTGTAATAGGGTTAAAACAGACGACAGAATAGAATTTATGACTACATCATTTGGTGGAGAACCGGGGGACTATATTTCTAGTAGTAGTAGTACGTTACCTAGTTCTACAATGGCACCTTATGAAGGTAAAAAAGTAATTACATGTAATTCAATTTATTCACATTATAGTTAATATGATTGAAGCTACTTCCGGGCTTTGTAGCATTGTAAAAGCGGTTGTTAGTTAGCTTTGTTGAATAATCCGTATTCTGTACCTGTTTACAACGTATTCAACCAGAATAGCGAGGAAAGTTGTTTCTTTCAGGGTAAAAGAGATTGATTTTGGTACGCCAGGGCAATGTCAGTAGAAAATTAGAAACCTGAAAATGAAGATCACAATTTGACACCTTAAGAATTCAACTGCATGAGAAATGTATGGTATATGACTAATTTAAAAGAATGAAAAATATTTATTACTTACGATTTCTTATTCTATATAACAGGAAAATTAGCACCAGCTTCAGAAATAGGTGAATCCGTAGATCATTATATGGCAAAATCACCTCGAAAAGCACCTAAAAGACGATGCAGAGAACGATTGGTATACAATCATTACCAAGGGGTACTAGAGTACTAGACTAAATTTATCATTATTTAAAACCTACAGCTAAATAAATGAAGTCATAGCATTGTCAGGTCAGGTAGTCTGAATCAGATGAGAACTAACTGAGGAACTCAGTGCCTGCCCTAGATCCCTATATTGCTATATTATAATGAAATATGTATTGCATGAAACTTTTCATAGATGTTTGTATTATTGTTTTTGTTATGAAATATAA
Source organism: Nipponacmea schrenckii (assembly GCA_030562195.1). Lineage (NCBI taxonomy): Eukaryota > Metazoa > Mollusca > Gastropoda > Lottiidae > Nipponacmea > Nipponacmea schrenckii. Next base: position 19,293,783 of record CM060201.1, read on the forward strand.
TTGATGTAAATCAGTCCTGTTACTGGAATTAAATTATGGCATTAAGAATCAATAATTATTTTACATATTGGGGATTTAGAAGAGAGGAGGGGGTAGGGCTTGTCAGAGGTCTCATTAATGATGCACTGCCTATTGCTCAGTAGAAACTGAAGGGTTCTAACCCCAAGCACACAATTTTCGTTTACGCCGTGTTTTGTGAATGTTTCTGTGCTGCAAGGCGGTCCTTAGTGTAACCCTCGCTGGTGGTATTTGAGTTGTTCCCCCTTTCAATATGTCAGCCTCCATAAAAAGTGAATAAAAATTGAACATTGAGTTATAAACATTTTCATAATGGATTCTGCTGGACCAGTTGTTGTCGCAGCAAGTGAACATAGAAAAACTTTTACAAATTCAAAAGGTAAGTTTTTTTTCTTGCTTTTTGGGCATACTTCAATACTTGGTATAGAGTTTTACTGTAGGATCGGTAATCCAATCCAATGACAATAACTACCAATACTGAAAAAGGTTTGGTCACACACATGGCAGTTATTGATAACCGCCCAAGTAACTGGCTACTGCTGATATGTTAAAGTAGTCAAATCGCATTAATCATTTCTTGATGTCCTTATTTAAGCCTTTCTTTTATATTACATCAGGGCCAATAAAGAGAGCAGCTCATCAAATCCCAGATGAAATACTGAACGATCCTTTAATACAAGAGGCAGTAAAAGTAGTAAGTAAATTTATGTTAATTTAAATTTGAAGTGTGGCATGTTACTGAAAGCCTGTTGACATTTTAAGGGGCCACTTTTGTGAATGCCAATGTCTGTTATTGTTTATGGGTTAATTTGGCATTATTTTTTAATCAATATAGGCATAATATGAAAATCTACATGTCTAATCATCCCAAACAACTCCTTCATTTATCAAACTTGGGGTCCTTGTAATACAAATGAAAATTGTATGTTCAAGTTGTTCATTCAAATTATCCCTAGGATCTTTCTAGGAAATTTCTGCCAATCAAATCACTCGTATTAGAAGCTTTCTTCTCATTTCCATGCCTATGGGTTGATTTTAATACAGCTTGATTAATCTGATTAATGATCAATATGCCTGTTTAATTTCAGCTACCTGACAATTATAACTTTGAGATTTATAAAACAATTTGGAAGATCAAATCAACCGAGTCTAAGACTGTTGCTTTACAATTACCAGAAGGTTTGTTGATGTTTGCTTGCACCATAGCTGATATCTTAGAAAGGTACATTGTGTTTTACATCCATTTATTTGGTTCAAAATACCAAATAATTTTGCTATAAAACTACCTCTTTAAATTCATAAATTTATTTAATGCCAACAACTAATGCTATTAACTGACTTTTTATCTTTATGCTGTTAAAGTGGACCAGGCTTTATTTGTTTCGGACAATCATCCGACAGCCTCAAACACATGAAATCTTTTGGTTAGCTAATCAGAAATAGTCTACAGAGCTTACCTTTGAAATTTGAGCCTTCAAATCCATGTGTATCCATAATTATCCGTGTTAGAAAAATCATAATGACTTAAGAAATGACGAACGTCCCGCCATATTGGAAAACGGTTCGTCTTGATAATCAAAGAGTTATCCTTCCCGTCGTGCAATAGCAGTCATTTATATAAACAGACTACAACGCATTTTTCAATTGTAGACTTTGTCAACAGGACACACAATTGTCAGACTGACTGGAGACCAGACGCGTACAGCACGGAAAAAAAATGAAAATTGAAATTTTTTGTTTGAGGCATATTTCAAGGTATTTTGCGATTTTCTCAGAGCTTGAATATTTCTGAGGACTGTTTAAATGTAACAAAGGCCCAAAACGACCCCTAAAAATCCAGCCTGGGCCCCTTTAAACTTTTGCTGTTTTCTCATAACCATAATTTTGCAGGACCTACCATTTTCAGTGTCAAATTACCATAAAAAATAATTTTTACTTGCTTATTTTAATTGCCAGTGACATGCATCAATCTCATTTTGTAATGATATTATCATTGCCTGATTAATTAATCCCCTAATTAGGAAGATAATTTAATACATTTTCACCTGATAATATGTTTTTATAGCAACATCCCGTGCACTCTACTTTCACTTTCTATGATAAATTTACATAAGCCTTAATTTTATCACCAAAAAAAAAGGTTTACTGGAGCTGACACTATTATTATGGGAGATGTAACTTATGGAGCTTGTTGTGTGGATGATTATACTGCTAAAGCACTAGGGGCTGATCTAATGGTTCATTATGGTCATAGTTGTTTAGGTAAGTACAAGCATAATTTGTGGAATTATTCTTCTAAATAATTTTGTAGAATGTTACTCTTTGAATTTAAGATATGTAGCTAGTAATTATCGTTCACTTTTACAATGGGAACAGGGTTAACAAATTGGTGGCACCTATTTTGATATTTCTGTCAATATTCACTGTTCACTAATATGTTTTGTTGCTCGTTTTTTTGGGGCAGTTCTATAGTAGTGGAATTGCATGTGATAATGAAGAATCTATTAATGCAGTATTATATCATTTTGTATATATAATATTTCAGTGCCTATTGATACAACTAGTGGTATACAGATGTTGTATGTATTTGTTGACATCAAGATAGATCTGGTACATTTTATAGAAACAGTCAAATATAATTTTAAATCTGGCAGTCAACTGGCGTTAGTTAGTACTATACAGTTTGTAGCTGCTCTACAGGTAATTCTCAGTCCAAATTTTAACTTGATTTGACACTGTACATTGTTGAACTAGTGTGTACAATAAAAATCAGGATTAGTGTAATGTAAGATTGTGTTCTGTTATTTGGTAGATATGATCTCTACTCCAAAATAATGAGATTTATGGTACAAATTTGTTGTTAGTATGATATGTTTGAAATAAAGGATCCTGTTCTTCAGATCATATACCAATATTTGATCTGTTCTGTTTCATATTCTCTATCCATGTTTGACCCTACAGGAGTTAAATGCTGTATGAGCATATTTCACACACAGGGCTGTCTTCTGCTCTTCATATTGACTTCTCATGTGTGACATGTAGGTGTGATTTTCAAAAACAGTGAGGATATTTTGGTAAACTACCTAGATGAAATATTCTGTAATACTAATTGTATATTCTGCAGTCTTCAAGTCGAGAGTTAAGTAATGACTATAAGATAATAACACCACAATGTAAACCTTTATCACCTGGTGAAATATTGGGGTGTACTTCACCTAGATTAACTGATGTTGATGCTTTAATGTAAGTACCAGAAACAGTATTTTTAAAGAGTTTCCCAGAAATGGAATGGGATAAATTCAAAAGTTTCAAAAAAAAAATCCGATGATAAATAGTAAAACTGTCTTATTTAGTTTTTATCCAATGAATCCCACTTGTATGAAGTATTGTTATTGCATTTCAAAATCAATTTTGATTCTGTTTTATTATCATTGACCAATTTTTACTTGATGTTACTTATTTGTGCATGGAAAATGAAACCTTCACAATGTCAAGCTATAACAAACTCTATCTAGCTATACCATCAGGCACTTTTCTTGTATCATAGAAATTTGTTTTTTGTATGTACGATGAAGATTCCTGTATGTGAATTGAAACGTTTCTTTAATTAAAGAAAGAGAAGTATATCTATAATAGTATTTGTTATTCTAATTGGTGAGAATTATCTTGCTATTCTTATTTAAAATAACTCAAATTTATTTTCCCGTTTCAGATATTTAGGTGATGGTCGATTTCATTTAGAATCTATTATGATATCTAATCCTACTGTACCAGCTTACAGGTGACTATGCTATAAACAATTATTCTAAAAACCATATAAAAGAATAAATCCATTTCAAGGAAATGAGCAAACCTCATAGTGACTTTCTCACATTCCTCATTCTAGATTGCTGATGCATGCATAAGCTCTATGACCTATATGATCTATGGTAAAGTCAAATATTTGATTAGATGTTTACTGGTGAGCAGACCTACTGAAAATAATTTTCTTCTAATAGTAAAAGTATCTTAACAGGAAACAGGGTCTTATTTCAGATATGATCCATACAGCAAGAAATTTACTCAAGAATATTATGAACATGATAAGATGAAAGAAATAAGACATCAAGCTGTGGAGAAAGCTAGTCAGGCTAAAAAGATTGGTATCATATTGGGTACATTAGGCAGACAAGGATCACCCAAAATTTTACAGGTACCTACAATGTATATAGTTTTATTGCATACTATTGGATATTGACACCTCAAATGGACTTTGTTGTTGGATGCTTCTTGATGTTGATGAATATTTTATCTTTGAACTTTATAACTAAGCAAAATGACTTGTAAGACAGGTTAATTTTGATCCATGCAAAAAAGAGTTTATTATTATCATTATATAGCAGTATTAATATTAATATGGATTAAAACACCATTCATAAGTCTGTTGCTGACAATTAAATTACAAGTTTCCTTTTCCATTTTTTTCCAACACTGCACATGTAGAAATGATTTCTGTTGTTATTCCAGCATTTACAAGAGAAGATATGTGATTGTAAGAAAGAGAGTATAACAGTATTATTATCTGAAATATTCCCAGCTAAATTACAGTTGTTCACTGATATAGATGCGTAAGTTATTCAAGTTGTTGTAGCATGTTTGTGACTCAGTAACCAGTAACCTTAAAGGTTACTGAAATGGAAGTAGCAACTTGTCTTAAGCTGGAAAGACAAAGATTAGATAGTCCACTTGTTCTGCAAAATATGCATATTGTCAACTTGTCAACCCTTTTTGTAGAATCTACATAAATTCTATTGTTTATTTGATATCTATCTTTGAGAAACTCCACATTGGTAATAATGATTACTAAGCTGATTTAAATCTAACATGAGTAGGTGTATGGATCTATTTTTGGGGGGGAAAATTTTCTCTCTTTACATTCTTAATTGTTTCTAGCCCAATAAGGGAAAACAGAAATTCATTAAATTTTATGAACTCTGGTAATAGCATATTATTCTACTATTTCAGCTGGGTACAGATTGCTTGTCCGAGATTATCTATTGACTGGGGATATGCTTTTGATAAACCATTATTAAATCCCTACGAGGTAAGAGTAAAGAATATTACAGGCTTTTCAAATATATTTCACTCCATTGTTATTGTTTTGAAATTATTAGAGCCAGTCTTTTAGGCCATGAGAGTTTTGGTGACAACATATGGTATTACTGCTGTTTCAGAAACTGTTCCTTGAAAACTTTATCATATAAGTTCATTGTTGAAATCATTTGATATGTCAGTGTCTAATTTAATAGTGGTTTTAGCCAGATTAATTAGATAAATGTATTTATTTATTTCAGATAAGATCTTAGTCTCTGTGTTAAAATTATCACATGAATGTTAAAAAAAGTTACTGTATCTTATTCAGATAAAGATTAGGATGGGAATACAAATAAAATAAAAATTGAAATTTTTCATTTCAGTTGTCTGTGGCACTAGAGAATGTGAAATGGCAGGAGACATATCCTATGGATTTTTATGCTAATGATAGTTTAGGACCATGGACTGTGAATAATGAGAAACATAGACCCCAGAGAGTGAGAAAAACTAAACAACCCAAAGCTAAAATAGACATTAAGTTAGAGGAGAATTGCTGTCAGTCTGTTGATGGTAATTGTCAATCAAATAATACTTGCTGTAATGTAAAATCCTGATAATAAATATTTATTGAATCAATGTAGTTCTTAATAACTTTGATTTTAAAAGCCAAGAATTTCGAAATGAATGAAGTTTTTTACACCTACTTTTCCACAAATGATTGAAAAGAATATGAATGATTATATTCATAAAAGGTATCAAGACTTCTGGGCTATGCCTCAAGCATGGACAATGTATTTGTCTTAATGGCATTAACTCTAAAAGGCATTGATGTGTTAGTTGTAGTCCGATGAAATTAGTTTAGTAAGGATTATCTGACCTTGGGACTAATCATTGTTTTTAATTTTTCTTCTCTTCATATTTGGCGTTTTATCCATGTCGCTTTATTTAATTATATTTCTTTTTGTTATATATGATAAGATCTTAAAAGCTATCTTTCAATTTGAGAAAAATTCAATACAAAATAATTTGTGAAACTGTGCAATAGCTGCTCCTAAAAATGTCAACATCCGGTTTAAAATCTCACGTGCGTTGAAAGTGTTTTATCTGTCAAAGTTTGATAAATGTAATGGAACAAGAAGACAAATTTATACAAGTTAGACATAAAAAGGGAAAACGTTCTAAAGCTCCCAGACTAGGGTCAAATCATGGGAAAGTTGTAAACATCATTGACAGCGAATCTGAAGAAGAATTGTTGCTGAAAGCTGAAATGTTGAAAAATAAACTTGAAGTATCCAGGTTTGATATTTTTAGCAATGTCCATAGTGCTCGTTTCCTTTAACAAATGAATGTAGAATTGTTGTTTAAATTGGTGCCAAGATAACAATTAGAATATAATTATTCTATTAAATCACAGTTATTAAATAAAGTTTATTTATTCTAATTGTTGTTTTTTTTTAAGTGAAGAAATGAAGTCAACAGAATTTTACTTGAAAACTAAAGGTAAAATGTTAGGTATTCCATTCCACTCCATAAGGTACAATGCAGGGCTTTTGATTTGTCCTGGAGCCGCGGTGGCTCAGTGGGTTAGACGCTTGCTCGCTAACTTGAAGGTCAAGGGTTCAATCCCGGCAAAGGTCGAGATGAACTTTCGGATTTTTCAGCCCAGTTTCCCCTTGTCAGTGATGCAGGTCGGAGGGACTGACATGGAAAAAGCGTCTAGTCGTTCGGATGGGACAATAAACCGAGGCCCCATGTGCTACAGGTTGTGCACGTTTTCCCTCATTGCAACCTGCATGGCGTTGCCCGTCTTCATGAGCCCATAAGGTGCAGAAGAGTAGGACGTAAAACTCCATTCTTTTCATTTTTTTGATTTGGCCATATATGCCGGTCATATCTGATTGTAATAGGCTGTCAGACATCAAGTATAATTAAAATTAAATCATATCCAATGTAGCCTACTGTGAAAGTAATATCTACTGCCCTACATTATTGGGCACTAATGCTGTTTTGCCCCCAACCCTCCCACAGCTGTGTGCGTCGTTTGCAGAGCATAAACACGTTTAGTGTTTGATAAATATATACTACTATTATATGGAAACAGTGTTAATCTTTGATATTATTTTAATATAGAATTGTTGATTAAGAATACAAGCTATGAAGTGGAATCTAAAACAGAGCTGGTAGTGTATGGTATAGGTAACTTCTCTTTAAGTCTTATAGCCAAACAACAATTGGATCTGGCTTTAGCACTGAGAACAGATTTAAAGGTGAATGAATACGAATTACATGTTTCTAACCAAAATAATTACCTATGGTACCTATTTACCATAATAATATAGTAATTTTTTCAGAATATTTGTCAGTCATATTCAGTTTCTAGCTTGTCTTTAAGTTGAATTTACATTTTATTGGCCACTTGGTGATAACTGTTCACTGCATCATTTTAAGAGAGTGCACATGGATAGTTCTGTTATTTATTTTTTTAAGTAAGTTAATCACAGGACTTATTGTAATAATTTATTTACAGGTCTCTGAAGGTTCATATTGTTATGATCCTATGTTTACACCAGTTGAAATCAAGACATTGTCAGAGTTGCACTGGATTGTCCCTAATTACAATGAGGTAAGATTTGGATACATCAATAGTGAAGCAAAGTAGGAAACTTTTGTATCATTTTTTTCTTTTGCTTTAGGTAAACTTATCAGATTCACTGGGTAATGTAGAAAGTTATGCTAGTGCTCCGTAACACATATTGTTATTTGGTGGCCATTTTCATCGTTGACCAGATTGCACTCAGCACTGTTTATCAGGACATTTTAGTCTGATCAATTAGAAACACTTTTAGAATTATTATTGGTATTAATCCATAAAATAAATTATTTATGTAACTGTTTGATTTGAGTAATTTATATATGATTATCTACAGGAAGGAAAGAGAAGAAGTAAGAATCAATGTATCTACTATCTACCTCACTGTGGTAAATCATTATATAATAATATACTATGGTCTAATTGGTCTGTAGACAGTTTATCGAATATAATTATAATTGGTAATAGTTTTACAGCCATGACTGACAGGTATGTTGTAGTACCATTGGTAGTCCTTAAATTTGTCTTCATAATTATATTAGAATTAAACACTTCTTTTGAAAATTAACTTGCCAGTTTCTTTACATAAACAAAATCAGTATGAATCACAAGAGACAGGTATTTCCCAATCCAGATTTCTATCTATAGATCCCAGATATAAAAAAAATGGTAGAATGTACATGGTCATCTGTATAACCTTTAAGATGTTTGACCTCAATTAGCATGATCATACAAAAAAATTCGCAAAAATCATTTTTATTTTTTTTCACCTAAATTCTTGCCATATAATTTCCTCTAAAAATAGTTTAAGTGATAATTAACAGAGTCCCTGACACATAACAATGCCTTAAAATAAGAATAATAAATTCATTTGCAGAACACCAAAGAGGCTGTTAAAGCAATGTGGTGGGTATATATTGAAGATTCAACCATATACAAGAGAAATACCTCTACCTACTGGACTATATAAAGACAATGATGTATTCAATGATACAGCTATCCATGTATTCACTAGTGTTCATTTACAAACATTGCCTGATGTATTCTGGACAGATGTCACTGAACCTGTTTATACTGAAGAGGATTCAGATTTTATTAGTGCTATACAATCTAGTCAAATAAAATAATGAAAAACTTGGTATTTTGCTTTCATCAAAAAGGGCAAAAGTTGGATATAGTGAGTGTCTCATCATCTTGATATCCCCTGATCTGTGTAATAAACTCTTCTGCATATGCATACATTCTCTAAATATGAAACTGATTATATAATCAGAAGGGCTCATTTCTAATCTAAGGGGTAGTTTTTATGCCTGACTCTCTTAATCAAGCCTGGATCTGATTGCGATGACTGAACACTCAACCATTTTTATACGCCCACATGGAAATGTGGACGTATATTGCCGTCGCCCCTGTCCGTCCGTCGGTCCGTCCACATTTGTTGTATCCACGATAAAGGCTACAGTTTTTATCTGATCTTATTGAAACTTGGTATACATGTATATATTGATGATATCTCGGTCAAGTTTGAAAATGGAAATTATCGCATGAACAGTTTTTGAGTTATTGCCCTTGACTTAGTAAAAACGCGTCAAATTTGGGTTGTATCCACAATAGAGGCTACAGTTTTTATCCGATCTTAATGAAACTTGGTATACATGTATATATTTATGATATCTCGGTCAAGTTCAAAAATGGAAATTATCGAATGAACGGTTTTTGAGTTATTGCCCTTGACTTAGTAAAAACGCGTCAAATTTGGGTTGTATCCACAATAGAGGCCACAGTTTTTATCTGATCTTAATGAAACTTGGTATACATGTATATATTGATGATATCTCGGTCAAGTTCAAAAATGGAAATTATTGAATGAATGGTTTTTGAGTTATTGCCCTTGACTTAGTAAAAACGCGTCAAATTTGGGTTGTATCCACAATAGAGGCTACAGTTTTTATCTGATCTTAATGAAACTTGGTATACATGTATATATTAAGGATATCTCAGTCAAGTTCGAAAATGGCAATTATCAAATGACCAGATTTTGAGTTATAGCCCTTGACTTAGTAAAAACGCGTCAAATTTGGGTTGTATCGAAGATAGAGGCTACAGTTTTTATCCGATCTTAATGAAACTTGGTATACATGTATATATTGATCAGATCTCAGTCAAGTTTGAAAATGGAAATATTGAATGAACGGATTTTGAGTTATTGCCCTTGACTTAGTAATCTTAATGAAACTTGGTATGCTTTTTGGACTTTTATACGCCTACATGAATATGTGGACATATATTGTCGTTGCCCCTGTCTGCCGGTCTGTCGGTCCGTCAACATTTGTTGTAGACACTATAGAAGATACAATTTTCTATGGATTTTAATGAAACTTGGTATGAGCATTGGTATTGATAAGACGGCAGTCAAGCTCGATTTGGAAGATTTTGCGATAAACGGTTTTGGAGTTATTGCCCCTGCCTCTATATTTGTTGTAGACAAAATAGAAGCTACAATTTTCAATGGATTTAAATGAAAGTTGGTGTGAGCATTGGAATTGATAAGACGACGGTCAAGTTCGAATTTGAAGATTTTTAGATGAACAGCTTTCTAGTTATTGCCTTTGACTTAGTAAGATTGCATCAAAATTTTAGTCTGGGTTCAATAGAAGCTATAATTTTCAATGGATTTTGATGAAACTTGGTGTGAGCATTGGAATTGATAAGACAACAGTCGAGTTTGAATTTGATGAACAGTTTTTGAGTTATTGCCCTTGACTTAGTAAAATCTTTTCAGAATTGTAGTTTCGATGCAATAAATCCTCCAATTTTCAGAATTTTCATGAAACTTGGTGTGAGCATTGGAATTGATTAGACCTCAGTCAATTTTGAATTTGACAGTTTTTCAATGAACTGTTTTGAGTTATTGCCCTTGACTTTGTGAAATTGCGTCAAGATTCTATTGTGGTTTCAATAAGGAGCTTTAATTTTCAAAAGATTTTGATGGAACTTGGTGTAAGCATCAGAATAGATAAGACATTAGTCAAGTTTGAATTTCCGACTTTTTTAACGAATGGTTTTTGATTTATTTCCCTTGACTTAGTAATATTGCGTCAATAATATTTGTGGGTGCAAAATAAGGTACAATTTTTTAATAGATTTGATGAAACTTGGTATGAGTATTGAAATAGATAAGATGGTGGTCAAGTTCTAATTTGATGATTTTCCATGAACAGTTTTTTGGTTTTTGCTCTTGACTACAATATCCATTTAGTGTATGTTTTTGAGTCATTGCTCAATTTATTTTTCAAATTCAATGCTGCCAGTGGGCGTATGTTACCTTGCCTGGCAAGCTATCTTTTTTATCTGGTCTATTTCTAACCCATGAGGGCAATCCAACTAACAAAGATAATTTTACTGAAGTTATAAAATAATATATTCCCCAAAATATAAATAAATAAGGTCTAGAATATATTGTAAGGTTTTATTTCATTGATTAACAATTAAAGCCTGGATACATGAAATCTTATGAACATTATGAAATATTGTTTAACAATCCCAGTAAAAGTTGTTGTGGCTCAGGAAGACAGGTGCTTTCATCACTACCTAGATTTCTTGGGCTGAACCCTTGCATATCATTTTCATCACAGAAAACTACCATTGTGCCATGCAAAATTTTGCTATGCTTGTTGTACAAGTTCTTCCAAATCTTCAAGTATTTTTGTACTTAAAATATTTGTTAGAACACAACTGTAAAGAAGGTATTTTCCCTAGCTTTTGGACTTGAAATAAAAGCCTAACTGACTGAGTCACCACAAATATCAACATCCAATCTCTATACTACTGGACCTCGCTTCTCAAAAAATCTTTTATAAATGCGTGGTATTTCACAGCAGAGACACAAAGTTCTTATAAAGTTCTGGATTTAATCATTTTGATAACCAAACAAATGAAATAAATAAGAGATGAGATAATATACAGTTAATGGTAACATAGACACAGGAATGGGTGAATCAGTCAGTTTGTGGTCTTTAACATCAGAAGCTGCTTGAGCCAATGGTTTTTCAAAACCCATGAAACATATGGTGGCACAGGTTCAATAAGGCTCTATTTCTAGCCTACTTGGTCAGAAGCAATTCAAGATTGATGAAATATTGTATCATGGTTTTTATTCTGGCTTCCTGGTCAGAAGCTGTTTAAGACAATGGTTTTCAAGGCTAATAAAAAATATCGGATCCTTGTCCTAAGAGTCATTTTTGACTCCCCATTCTATGTCTATGGATGGAAGTGATGATAAATGAATGATACCCATGTGCACCAGAAATTCTTTCGGGAGAAAGCGATAAATATACAATGGTTATAGAAAGTACTGAGAAGGAGACAGAACTATTTAGTTAACTATCTGGCATCCAACTAGAATTATCTATTCAATCATTGTAAAGTAATTAGTAGCTCTAATTTGTATTTGCCATATTTATTGAATCGTTAGAGAGTTCTAAGAAAGAACACTGTCCATCTGAAAATATATTTCAAGCCCAGCTTGTAAAATATCCATTTAGGTATACTATCAGGGAGCCTGATAATATACTATTATATATGATAGGTGCATATTTCACAGCATTTAAATATATCGTTGTTTTCTTCAAGTCCCATATAACATCATAGGTTCCATCAGAACCACAACAAAAACAAGCAAACAAACAACATCTAAATTCTCAACATACAGAATATCAAGCAATTTATAAATTTTACAGATGAACTTGATGTTTAATGAGCAGAGGTGAAGAGGTGTAAAGCCAACACTGATAAGGAACTAAAAGTGCAATGTTTGTAAACAGGGACTTTTTTGAAAATTTACATAACAGATGAGAAACTGGACTGAATTTGAGCTATTACACAGTTCTAACGTGATGGAATTGAGGCATTTTTCAAAACACTGAATGCCTCTATTTGACTTGACACATTAAATGATTGCACTTAAAACATTTTTAATATTAATATTCATATAATACTCATAAGATAGTAAATTAGAATTCAAATCTATTACTTGTCAACAGTGAACAGGGAAAGACAACTCCAATTCTATTTCCGGAAAGCCAAATACTTATATAAATGTGTTTGATATTTCACCATCTTGGTTTTTCAAGTCTAAATGTAACAAGAGCAATATTTCCCATTAGAAACTGTATAGTTAGTAATTAGAATAGAATTTTAGGAATAACACAACTTGAGACTGTAAATCACATACAGGAAAAGATAACTCCACACATAAAAACATTCACATTAATAATAAAAGCACATCACAGTTGAGTTTGTTAAAAACACAGGTCCTGAGTTAGGTCTGAGCATTCTCTGATAATACTGTCGTTTTCCAATCATCACGTAAGACATGTTCAAACAGAGCAGCTCGATTCTGATTGTCTCCCCTTTTCACCCAATGTCCATACATTCCAAACGCACATCCATCTATCAATTTCCTAAATAATTTGACACTATATGGATTTGTTTTAATAACATCACTTGAGATCGGTAAAGGGTTTGAATAGAAAAAGTGTAGTCTATAGAAAAATCTTGTACATATAATTGCAGCCTGGAAAAAAGAACACAATACTAAAAATAAAACATAATTTTAAATCCAAGTCCATTGTACAATGAGAAATGTTTTGTCTGGACAGAGGCATTAGTCTTATTTTTCTCAGGGACTTTATATGTTTTAAAATATTACATCTGAACAACAAGAAACCATTTCCACGTAAACCTCTCAATACTGCAATCCCCCTAGATATTCAGCAAACATCTGTTGCTGCAGTGAATCACTAGGGTCTCTTTGACACTATAGACTATAATGAAGTCATACTTACTCTAAACACCCTTCTGGCATAAAATTTTTTCTCAGGACCCAGCTATAAAGAGAAACAATCATAAAGAATGATTTTTACATTCTTAAAATGCATTGATACCAGCATCAATAAAACTTTATGACAAAAACACAAACAATCTTGAGCAGAAACGTCCACAATCTAAATGTTCCGACTGTCAACATGAACTAATAAAACTGCACTGTAACTTACCTCTCTAACAAAGAAAGGATGGGCTAAACATTCTTTAACAGTTAGTCTGTTACTAGGTTCAACAACCAATAATTTAGATATCTGTAAAATAAACAGAAACAATAAGAATAATTTATAGTATAATGAACTACTTTAATAACGTACATATTAAGGTACATAATGTTTCACTTTTGGAGAGTCTGTCTGGTTGTCTAATCCACTAAAAGTATCAGAAACATTCTGTTATTTCTAGATCACATTCTGATAGAGCCCACTAGCTTTGGTCATTTCCATTACTCACAAGATCTTTAGGTACATCACTAATATCATCCCATTCTGGACTACCAAATGAATAATTCCCTTGCATAATAGCTCGTAACATTAACATCTGTTTTCGATGCCAAAATGGCGGTGAACCACATAATCTGCAAATTAATATTTAATTTTTAAATCAAGATAGTGTTGTTTGTTTCAATAAACCAGTTTATATCCCTGCATCAATATTTGGTCCATCAAATCATAAATCATGAATAAGCATATATTTACATTGATATAAAGCAGGAGCAATAGAATGAGATCCAAGACTAATCAATTAGGAAATTGGTCAAAACATTAAACAACAAGACAAAAATATAATTATAATTACAATGTCTTGGAGTCATTAACAGCATGTTCATATTATTCCATTGAACCAAAATTCATTGTCTATATATTTTAAAATGTTGATACTTACAATGTAAACATAATAACACCACACGCCCACCTAAAATAATACAAGTATAAACTATATAGTATCTCCCTTTGTACATCGTGAATATTAAGATGTACACAGTACAGAGTATATAACATGAACAGCAATATATTTGCTCAAAACTCAAACTTAAAATACTAAAGTTTGTAACACTTTTGAAATAAAAATTCACACTCTTGTAGAGTATTTATGTTGTCATTTTGTTCAAGGAAAACTATGAAATGAGATTAAGATATCACTATCAAATTAAATCACAAAGAAACTGATCACTTACATATCAACCTCCTTGCCATATCCAGGGGCATTATCATACATTGATACAGCTAATACTTCAGGTGCTAAATACCCAGGTGTACCACATAGTTCTAAAATAAACCAGAATTGACCTCAATATACATAGATACAGCTTACAATATAAATCTATGTTATTGGTTTATATCTAGGTATAGATACAGCTTACAATATAAATCTATGTTATTGGTTTATATCTAGGTATAGATACAGCTTACAATATAAAGCTCTCCTATTTGTCTATTTCTATGTATAGATACAGCTTACAATATAAAGCTATGTTATTGGTCTATATTTAGGTATAAATACAGCCAACTATATAAAGCTATGATATTTGTCTATATATATAGATACAGCTTACAATATAAAGCTATGCTATTTGTCTATATATGTAGATACAGCAAACAAAATAAAGCTATGTTATTGGTATATATCTAGGGATTGATACAGCTGACAATATAAAGCTGTGCTATTTATATATATATCTATGTCAGTATAACTATGTATATACAGCTTACAATATAGAGCTGTGATATTTGCTATATCTATATATAGATACAACTTACAATATAAGGTTATGTTATTTTTTTTTATCTAGGTATAGATACAGATACAGCTTACAATATGAAGTTATGTTATTTACCTGTCAACTCATGATCAGTGACAGTTGTAGCAAAACCAAAATCTGATACTTTAACATTTAAATTATCATCTAACAAAATATTTTCTGGCTGAAATAATAAAGATAACACATTTCTTTATGACATCAAATAAAAAATATATAATAAGGCTTTAGAGTGGTCTGACATTGTTCATGTCGTATTTGATATTTGACAGCCATCAATAGATCTCCTGTGTTTTAAAGGGCAGGACGAGATAGGGCAGGACTATATAGGGCAGGACAAGATAGAGCAGAACAAGATAGGGCATGACAAGATAGGGCAGGACAAAAAAGGGCAGGACAAGATAGGGCAAGACCGGATAGGGCAGGACAAGATAGGGCAGGACAAGAGACAGGTAATTTCAAAATTGTTTTCTCAGAAAGGCTTCTAAAAACAGCAATATACATGTACCATTTATTTCTTTCTACCGATAAACAATCCAAGCAACAATAAGCTAGTTTTGTCTAGACTAAAAATGTCTGGTTGACAAATTTTTTGAATATTTTGTGGGTAACTTACCTTTAAATCTCTATGTACAATGCCTTTGTCATGAACAAACAACACAGCTTCTAGTAACTGTCTCATTATTATCCTAAAATAATATTAAATAATATATACAATAAAAGTCAGTCCTCAATTTCTATAAATGTTAAGTCAGTTCTAATATTTATAACACATTATATTTTAGTCTCTATTATCATACAACTACCTTCTTTGTATATCAGAAATCTATCAATCAAATATCAAAATAAAGCAAATTGTCTGTAAGTTGTCCTATTATATTTAACATTTATTTCTTTCAGCAAACTTCTTTATTGTCTCAAGATTGTCTTATTGTAGTCTTATAGATATTTCAAATTCACTTGTCTTTCTATTCAAAGATTATTAATCAAAGTCACACTAGTCCATTAAAACTTGTGCATGTGTCTCTACTTTTTGTAACCTTGTCATTAGTATAAAGTTACGACCTTTACTCCCAAATCAATTTGTCTCTTCAATCATCAAAGATAATATTACTTCAGACAGCTAAAGCTTATGTTTAATAATTCATTAGCCTTACTATATTAATCAAAGTTTTAATTAAAGATTAAGTCATTAATATAAATAATAAATGATTAACTGGTCTAATATAACACTGAGGTCATTGAGTTGAGACAACCTATTATCAACCTTTTCTTCTTTCTTATCTCTCATTTTTTAAACTTCTCTATCTTTAGAACTAATCAATATCAATGATTATGTGAACAAAGCTGCAGTAATGTAACCACTGCCTCAAAATCTATATATACTCTCTAATTGTTATCAAAGTTTTTATTGATTTGAGTTTCAAAGGAGAAGAAACAATGTAATGAATCTTTGTGTTTTAATACAAGGCTGAGGCATTGGTCAGAAACATTGTAGGTTTATAATAATGAACAAAATGAAATTAAAGACAAAGGCACACCAGAAAGTGTATATTTCAACTTACCTTGTACGTTTTTCTGATAAAGATACAACTTCTGTTAAATAATCAAATAATTCTCCCTTTTTACACCTGAAATATATATATCATGACATTCAAAACACTAGCAATAACCCTTTCTCAATTGATCTATATAGATATTCATCTATAACCTCCCCTGTCTTAAACACTGGAAGCAAGAAGATTTTTATTTTCAATAGGTTTATTGTAGATAAAAGATTTTTAAGTTCAAAACTACATTTTATTTTTGTATAAATATCTTTATATGTGGGTACCTAGGCCAATACTTGTTCACTTTCAATTCTATATCAATAATAATGATCTATGCTGCCAAGACTGTAAGTATAGGTATTAATGTATCTCAAAATTTCACAGAGCTCCTTTTCACTTTTAGAGCTTTTTGGACTGACTTTACTTACTTACAAGTAACAGAAAGACTTTTTAAAGTAGATTCTAAGTTTTTATATGAAAATTTTTTCGCTAATTAGTTCAGTTCATGATGATAGTTGCAACATACCATATTTTTTACAATTTTTATATGATTTTAATAACATACTTTTTAACCCATTATAGGAGTCAGAATGCACCAAATCAATTATATTTTTTAAGTTGTTTTCTTTTTAATTCAGCATCATGTACCCTCAGTTTTAAGAGAATGGCTCCTCCAGAAAGGAAGTTTGCTAAGTAGTTAGCAAAATTTCATTTTTATACGCCCACATGAAATGGGGGGCGTATATTGTCGTCACCCACATTTGGTTTCCGTCCGTCCGTCCGTCCGTCCGTCCGTCCGTCCGTCCGTCCGTCCGTCCGTCCGTCCGTCCGTCCGTCCGTCCGTCCGTCTGTCCGTCCACAATTGCTCGTAAACACTCTACACGGTGTAATTCTTGACGGATTTAGATGAAACTTAATATGAGTGTTTATGATCACGCAAGGATGAACCCTATTGAAAATCAGCGAAATCGGAAAAAAATTAGTATGAGTTCGTGCCCTTGTTCTTGAATGGCTCGTAAACACTCTACAACGTGCAATTCTTGACCGATTTTGATGAAACTTGGTTTGAGAGTATGTTATAACTCAAGGATAAACCCTATCGAAAATCAGCGAAATCGAAAAACATTTAGTATGAGTTATTGCCCTTGTTCTTGAAAACGCGTTCAATTTTAGCTTGTAAACACTCTAGAAAGAACAATTCTTAATGGATTTTAATGAAACTTGGCCTGAGTATTTGTTATCACCCAAGGATGAAGCCTATTGAAAACCAGTCAAATCGAAAAAAAATTTATATCAGTTATTGCCCTTGTTTTTGAAAACGCGTTCAATTTTTAGCTTGTAAACACTCTACAAAGCACATTTATTGACCGATTTTGACGAAACTTGCTGAAATTGTTTAATATCACCCAAGAATGAACCCTTTTGAAAATAGCACATATCGAAATATATTTAATAGGAATTATTGCCCTTGTTCTATAAAATGTGTTGGATTTTTGCCTTGTAAAAACTCTACAAGTCACAATTCTTGAGCGATTTTGACATAACTTGGCATGAGTATTTGTAATCACCTAAGGATGAACTCTATTGAAATTCAGTTAAATCGAAAAATATTTAGTATCAGTTATTGCCCTTGTGTTTGAAAACGCGTTCAATTTTAGCTTGTAAGCACTCTAGAAAGAACAATTCTTAATGGATTTTGATAAAACTTGGCTTGAGTATTTGTTTTTACCCAAGGATGAACCTTGCTGAAAATCAAATAAATCGAAATATATTTAGTGTCAGTTATTGCCCTTGTGTTTGAAAACGGGTTTAACTTTTTGGCTAATAAACACTCTAGAAGGTACAATTCATGACCAATGTTGAGAAAACTCACTGAAATTGTTTGATATCGCAAGGGATGAGCCCTATTTAAAATTAAAAATATATCTAATATGAATTATTGCCCTTGTTCTTTTAAACACGTTCGATTTTTGTCTCGTAAACACTCTACATGGCACAATTCTTGACCGATTTCGATGAAACTTGGTGTGAGAGTGTGTTATAACTCAGGGATGAACCCTATTGAAAATCAGCGAAATCGAAAAATTTTTCAGTATGAGTTACTGCTCTTGTTCTTGAAAACGCGTTCAATTTTAGCTTGTAAACACTCTAGAAAGAACAATTCTTAATGGATTTTGATTAAACTTGGCTTGAGTATTTGTTATTACCCAATGATGAACCCTATTATAAATCAAATAAATCGAAATATATTTATTGTCAGTTATAGCCCTTGTTCTTGAAAACGCGTTCAATTTTAGCTTGTAAACACTCTAGAAAGAACAATTTTTAATGGATTTTGATGTAACTTGGCTTTAGTATTTGTTTTCACACAAGGATAAACCCTATTGAAAATCAGATAAATCGAAAAATATTTAGTGTCAGTTATTGCGCCTGTTTTCAAAAACGCTTTCAACTTTAAACATTCCTTTTTGACAAAACTCGCTGAAATGGTTTAATATCAACCAAGGATGAGCCTTATTAAGAATTAAAAATATCAAAATATTATTAAGGGTGAACCCTATTGCAAATCATAAAAATACCGAAAAATATTTAATGAGTTGTTATTAGGTACAATTCTTGACAGTTTTTAATAAAACTAGAGACCCTAGAAAAAAATAGGTTGGAAGGTTGAATATTTCATTCGACTTGTAACCTCACTGAAAAGTTTTTATTTGAATTAAATGCTGCCAGTGGGCGTATATTACCTTGCCTGGCAAGCTATCTTTGTTATATTAAGAGCTTTCCTCTATCAAGTCAAATGGTTATAGATTACATTCATTCAGTTTATTGTAGTTAAACATGATATTGCATCACACCAGTATTGTGATCAAAGTCAAGGTTAAGTTCTTATCCACCATCTGGAGGCCATTACTCTACATTCTAGACCTATATACACTCAGTTTAACTGACCGAATTCTGTAGAAATATAAACATTATTAATCTGATTATATCTACACGTTACAACAACATTTTAAATATTTTATTTATATTGGTCAAATGCCAAATACATTAGACATGCCACTGATACAAAGATTTATAAAAAGAATTTTAATTTAGAGTGCAAAAATAAAGCTATTAATTTTCCATAAACAATCAAGTCTTTGTCAGTTTATCATCTTGGTCAAAACAAACTTCATCTTAAATCTTAATGATAAGGTACTATATTATTCATATTATCAATTAGATGATATTAATTTATTTTATAAAATAAAAACAAATAAACCAAAACTTACATAAGATAAAATCCATATTTTAAAAAATAAAGTAATTTGGGGCCTTATTCTTGAAGACTTAACATTGATCCAGATTTTAACAAATACTTGGATTACAAAACTAAATTCATTATTAATTTAGTGTTCTAGCATAAGGTCACTGGTTGGCAAGATGCAGGGATGCATGGAGTTAAGTTTAAATATGGTTTCAGAATTAAAATTTTGTAATTAATTCCAAATCAATTGTCCATATGCAGATTTCATATTAGTTTTGTAAATTATCAGCATTTCTCGTTAATCCACTATCACAAGCTAAGAGTTGGTTTATTTATATATTATTTGTCCTTTAATTATTCAGTAGTTATATTTAATAAGTAGATAAATAAATGATATTAGCCTTCAATTGTTGTTGTCTATCTCTTATGGAGTAGGAGAGAAACAAATATTGTTATTGTTTATCTATGTACTTATACAGGAATCTTATACAAATGATTTATCATAATCTGACAAAACAGCCCTTTTCACACATGAGATGATATGAGATATTATGAATTATACTAGATAAAAGATATTGTGTTTTCGATAAATAATCAGTATCCAGGACTATCATTTGCCCTATTCCAATTTCAGTTGGACAAATAAATCCTGCACCATGTCATAATATAGGCCTACAACCATTTAGACTGAATGATTAAGAGGAAAGAAAATGATCTCTTAATCTAGTCTTCTATTTCAAAAAGAATTATAAGACCAAGAAATAAGAATGGTGAAAAGAGCAATGAATAAGCTTGATATACATACAAGGTTTATAAAACCTCAATGGCTCACTATAATATATCATATTGTTCAGTATTGCTATAGTTGTGTAATTCTATATACACTGTTAATTATAGATCTATGGTATAAAATAATACTTATGTATATAAAATATTTCACACTTGACTGAGTGTCATAATAAACTGACCTTGAATGACGGATAATGAACTGATAATCTAGTCAGTGGCTAAGTTATTACTAAAAGGCATTACAGCCTAGGGAAAGGTGATAGTGAAATTTGTAGTGAAAGGGGACCAGCTGGTAGAAAGGATTGTGAATTTAAGTTGTCAACTTGTAAAATATAGTTGTTTCTGTCTTTCCTGTCTTCATTCCCAAACTGTTCAAATCCTTATATATCTCATAGATGACAATGAATGGTTGATTATAAAAATACATTTGCTGATACTTACAATTCAAACACTAGGAAGATAAAAGTAGGTGTTTCAAACCAATCATGAAGTTCAACTGAAAATATAACACACAATCATTTCAAGAGTAAATCTGCATAGGACACGATATTGAATTTAGAACCTAATACGTAAAAATTAGCATCAGAATAATAAAATACCTGGTAATGAAAATTCTCAGATATTCAGAAATGTTTAGTAACCATAGTAATCAGATAATCACATTTTAAAAACATTTCAGAAAACAAAGGAATACAATTGTTTGAAAATACTCTGCGTAAGGAAAATTTGAAACATACATATAACTTGACTGCAATAGCCCCTTTCTTGTATCGTTTGTTTGTCAATGCAGTGATTTGATTGGATCGTACTTTAACAAATACAGCCTTCCTATCAAGGGCTCTGATTAGCTGGCAAACAATCCAATCAATTTGCTGCATTCTGTGAATACAACAATGGGAGCTATAGCAATCAAAGTATAAGTAATAAGTTCATAATAGGTTGACATTGTAAAAATGCCCTACAGTTTGCACCTAACTTAATCAATATAAAAACTGTTACTTACTGATATTATCATGACCAGCACACATACGCAGAATATTGATCTCTCTGTATGTATCTTTTTTAACTTGTGCTACTTGATAGGTTTCTCCCTTCTCTCCACTTATATCTATAATCTTCACAGCATATTCTGTTCCAGTTTTCTTCTCAAAACATTTACGTACGGTACTACTTACACCTCTACAATATCAAAATATCAGAATATTTATTGGGTTTATTTCCCCATAACTCTAACAAGATCCACATTCATTCCTTAAATAATATCATATAATCATCACAGGTAACAAATATAACTGGTAGATATCAAGCTGTAATTGAAGCTATCAGATATTAAAACTATCAAATATAACACTATGGAATAGCTATTTTCACAATCTTATACCAAACCTATCAAATAGAAGTAAAATTCAAGATATATTATATTAAAACCATCAAATATCAAGTCAATAGAATTTCCAGTTTTTATATTCAATTTTTCACATTTTTAATAAGTTTATCTCAGTTAAGGAAACTTTCTATAAATCTTTCTCTATCTCAAACTCTTACCCAGAAACAAAGAATGATTCTCCATTCAACTCAATGATAACCATTTTATAGTTGCTTTTTCAATATTTCACTAAAGGTATGTATTGCATCAACATGTTTCTCTTATGGAGTCCAAAGTCCACACTGACCTTTATTGGTCAATGAATGAACAGGATATATCCTACCACTGACCAAACAACAAAATTATAGTAAACACAAAGAACAGGGTCAAAAATCAAGAGTAGATGTAAAACAATAGGGACATATGACTTCTAGGGGCTCAGATAAATAGGTCAGGCCCTTTCATTACCTCAGCCACAAATAAACCTAATAGTAGGGGGTCAGTAAGTACTGTAAGCTAGAGTCAGAGTCAGTATGACAGCTAAATACATTGATTGATTTAAACTGTTTTTAATGATTCAAGTTCACTTTTTCTGTCTTCTTTAATTTGAAACTAAAACTGACAGATAAACTGTGTTTTTAGTTAACAGACTGGCACTTCATTGAAAGATCATCTTTTTAATCACATCAAAACATGTCTCAATAAAAACTTGGCGTGCATGTTAAATCAGAAAATATTTCAAAATTGCATCCAAAGTGAATGAAATACACATCTTAAATTAAAAAACCTATTTATGAGATACCGTATTGAATAAACCTTTAACTGAACATGAATTCATGGGGTTTATGTATAGGATACAATAATTTTTTTTTTAACATGAAATGAATGGAGTTTTACATCCTACTAGCACGCACCTTATGGGCAAATGAAGACGTGCAACACCTTGCAGTGTGCAATGATGGGGATTTTCCAGGACAGCAGAATTAGCCTACTATATTTAGATTTTCAATCTAATTTGAATCTGCATGTGCACCAAAACTCTTAACTGGACAATTTCCTTCTCTTTCAAAACTTCATGTCAAGTTTGAGGTATCAGTCTGGGTCAATGAAAACTACATTATCTATCAATAAAAACATTCATTTATAGAATCAATAGATCTTACTGATTCCTTTATAACACATTGACTGTCTTTTAACTCATCAATATTCAACACTGGCTGCTATATATAGACAAATTATACAGGCCAGTCAAAACTCTGGGAACCCCTATTTGTACTCCCTACTGGATATCCTATTTAGGAGTTTACATATTATATAAAGCATGTATGATTTTTGAAGCTGACTAAGATTTGAATTATTTAAAACCTATTTTGGTCATGTTACTCTAAAAGATAGTCAAACGCATTTCTCATGGACATTGTTATAAGATATATTAAATTAGGTCCATATCACAATATCACATAATTTTATATAAAATAAGATAAAAATTAATAACTATAAAAATATTACTGGTACATTTCATTCAAGTCACAATGTCACATTATCTATACTGCCATAGTAAAGATATTCATGGTAAACCAGTGATTGAGATAGTTATAGGTTTATTCAACTGTAGGTCACTAGAGTACATATACACTAGAACATGCACACTTATACTGAACACACTATAACCTTACTTCTATTTAAGATTACACAGTGTGCTAATCTTATTCATTCGTATATTCAATTACAGTAGCAATTCATAAACCAAACTCTACAAAACTAACAACTGAAATTAGTCAACTAGCCATCCTGGGTTATTCAAGGGAAAGTAAGAATTTGTTGAAAGTGTGGAATTTTAATATTGAGAAATAACATATTTAGTAAGATTTCTAGTGAAAAAGAGTCCTGGTGTTCACACAAAGAGTAATCTCTCCCTACCCAGTACATTGAAACATCATTGGCTGACAATGAAACACCGTTGTATGACTGACAGTGAAACGCCCTTGGCTGACACTGAAACACTTTGGCTGACACTGAAACACTTTGGCTGACTCGTATAGTGTCAATAAATCAAATCTGAATAGCTTTTCAACTTATTAGAATATTATTATATATTTAAGAAATGAAGTATGATTATTTGATATGTTACGCCTCTGAATACAAATACTTTAAACAATATCTTTTTGATGATTCAGAAATTTCAAAATTTCCTTCAAAGGAGAAAACTTCCTGTTAAACAAACTACAAATTCTAATGAAAATAAAGTGAGCAGGTTTGTATTGACATGAGGCAGGTCATATTAACATGTGTTGCTATATAGTTATATAATTTCTACTAATGTTATAATCGCATGGATTTCACTGATATTAACTAATCAATATGGTATTTATCTTAAATTTTTGAACATAATATTATCCTACCATTTTTTGAAAACTATTTCAATGTTATAAACTATGATGACTCGAAAAATTTCAAATATTCATACAAATAAAAAAGTTCAAACAAGTTACAAATTCTAAGAAAAACTGTGGGTGTATTTGTGTTGATATGAGACAGGTCATGTTGTAGTTTTATACAGCAATATAATTTCTATTTTGGTAATAAGGAAATTGATCCAGGAAAATTGGTTTGACTTAATTGAAATAATCAAGCTAAAAAATAAATCTGTCCTCTCTTCTTTATATATGATGCCAACTATTTTCTTCAACTAATGAGCTGCGAAAGATGGGTGGGTGCAATAAGGGAAACTTGGCAGGACAGCAGTATTAGCCTACTCCTTTTGCGATTTTTAACACGCTCAGTCTGTAGCGTACAGGGCCTTGGTTTTTTGTCCCATTCAAACGACAAGACACTTTTTCAAAATTAGAAATATCTAAATGAAATAGCTTAGTTGATAAACCTGGCTGATCTATAGCTGTTATACCTGATCTATAGCTGTTATACCTGTACAGAGTGATAGTATGTCAGAATGACATCTTCCATAAGATTTTAACATGGGGGGAAGTCAATAACCTCCATTAGTCAAATAATTTACTCAAATATTGACTAATTTCTTCTAATATTCTCACACAAATTACTCAGGTAAATTAATTTCACATATTTCAAATATTGACAAACTTCTTATTATAGTCTCAAACAAACTAAGAAGGTAAATTTAATGTTTAATGGGCCACTCAAGTTTATAATTGTTGAAAACTATTATAAGATATTAATGGCCTGACCTGATGTGAACTAAAAGATGAAATTCCATTGGATAATAAACAAGCACATGTCTTCCACTATGTATTACACATTGAATTTCTGAACGGAACTCAAACTTAGAATTATAAAAATTGACTTACTTTCCTAATACTTCTCGTAAATTGAATCTGCCATTTAAGTCTTTATAATACTTCTCAATCATAGTGTTAATAAAATATCCATCAAGTTCGATTTTAAGTCATGATTGACCCGACCTTACAGTAGAGGTAGTTGTCTGGTCCCAGTCTATCACAATGCTAGTGTATCCTCACTAAGCTATGTCACTTTATGACATCAATGAATGTAAGGCTTGTGATTGGTTAAATATGTTACAACTTACTGCTATCTTACACATTACAATATAACAAATCATTATGAATTTAGTTTAACCAGAGTACACACTGCTAAACAGATGAGTTGCTATGTCAGACTTGAATGAGAGTCACAGTGATATATAATCTATAGAAATCATGGTAACTCAATGTTACTATAAATAGAATTTTAATTAGATAATCACTTATTATAGAGACAGATTAATTAATGAACACAATTTAAAAATTTCAAACAAATTTAAAAATGAACAAACTATTATGTCATGATGATAAGTTTGATCAATTTTTGGCTTTCTAAAAACCCCACATTCCGATCATTCAACCCTTTGGCCTACTTCCTTCACGAAGTATGCATGTATTTACACACATGTAAGAGGAGTCCATGTTAACATTCTTTACCCCTATGATAGAGCACTAACATACTGACACATTGCCCTATAAATAGATAGCACTCAGGAATCTTACAAGTCCTTGCCCTGTATGTCTGCCTGATCTCTTAAGGAAGCTATTGAAGGTTATAGCAAGAATCCTTGTTGAGTTTATCGAAAGGAAAGGTAATGCCTTAAAATTCAGCTGTAGAATATCACTATTGATTACTTAGACAATATTTGAATCCTCTGACCGACTTCTCTCTTACTCTCTCAACCTGTAGCTGTAAGGTCAAGGTCGTTGACTGACTTTCAATGCTATAGTTGTACCAGTAGTCTACCCTCACATAAACCATTCATAATCTTATCATACAATCAATAATTAACTAAAAACAACCTTCAACATTGTATATTTAATATAAGAAAGAATGCTAAGATCTAAAGGGTTATAAAAGAACATCCATAATTAGGAATTATTGCTTTGACTGGGTTTACCAGACACAGCAGTTATCAGACTGATTGATATTGAAATTTTCCACACAGTTCACTCACTGGAAAACTTTTAGATCTATTAGGAACGTAATACTAGCACATCAAGGCAATTAGATACTTTGTGAAAGTATACATTCAATTGTTCATCATTCTTTACTCCCATTAATTTTAGTAACATGGCCAGTTCTAGGTATGAATTAAACACTAAAGATTTCTGAAAAGTTTAGGATGCAGGTCGGAAGAGCTGACTTGGGGCATTAAACCGAGACCCTGTATGCTACTGGCTGTGAATGTTAAAAATTCCTCGGCAGGTGGGAAACCCTTAAAAGTTGGCTAATGCCTCTGTCCTGGCAAAATTTTCATTTCACTTTTGAAAACTTTAGGAACATATTCATTGGGTAACATAAGTAATTACTAAAAAAAACCAAGATTTGTCACTAACAATCAAAATTGCATCTCTTCTCAGGTAGAGGGCTACTTTGAGCAAAAATAAAAGAGGTTATCTCTACGCGGAGATGATGAGATATAGAACTATAATAGAATACTGATGTTGAAACAAGGTTAATGAATACAAGATAAAAAATGGCGACATACAAAACAAGGGTTGTTTGTCACTCAGCTCAGCATTTTCTTTTTTTTTTTCTTTTTTTTTTTAAAGATTTTTATCAAATATGTTTGTATATTGTTCATGCAATATTTAATTTTACATTTTTAACATTATTTTTCACAGTTGTGAAAGGTGCACTATAAACATTGTGTAATAATAATTTCATTCTGGGTATTAAAATCTGTCAAGAATTGTATCATTTAACAAGGCAGTAACTCAGCAAATATTTTTTGGCATTTTTGAGCAAGTTGTGTCAAAATCAGTAAAGAATTATGCCTTGTAGAGTGTTTACAACACAAAAATTGAAAGCGTTTTAAAGAAAAAGGTTATTAATTCATGTTAAATATTTTCGATACTTTTGTTTTTCAAAAAGACTCATCCTTGGTTAATATCAAACAAATTCAGCGAGTTTCATAAAAATTATTAAAGAATTGTGACTTCTAGGGTGTTTACGAGCCAAAAACTGAAAGCTTTTTTAAAGAGCAAGGGCAAAAATAATTTGTATTTAAAATATTTGATTTTCAATAGGGTTCATCCTTGGGTTTAAAAAAAAACAATTTCAGCAAGTTTCTCAAAATCTTTAAAGAATTGTGCCTGTAGAGTGTTTAGGAGCCAAAAATTTAACAGGTTATAAAGAACAAGGGCAATAATTCATATTAAATATATTTCAATATTTTTAATTTAAAAATAATTAATAGGCCTATCCTATGATAGGTGATATCAAACAAAACAATTTTAGTTAGTTTTGTCAAATTTGTCAAGCATTGTGCCTTCTATATACAGTGGTTACAAGCCAAAAATTAAACGCATTTTGAAAAACATGGGCAATAACTCATACTAAATATTATTCATGTTATCTGATTTTCAAAAGGGTTCATGCTTGGTCTATAACAAATACTCATGCCAAGTTTCATCTAAATCCATCATTAATTTCAAGAAAGTTTACAAGCAATTGTGGATGTCGGGACATGGGTGACAACATACGCTCCATTTTTCATGTGGAGTATACAAATAACATCATAGGGACCTTTGGCAGAAAACGATTTGGATTTTTACGATGGTAACAATATCAGAAAGCAAAATAGTTGTAATCTAATTTTGAATAGATTTGGTTCTCACTGGCTATTTTCCAGGTTAGACAGAATAGAAACAGTTTTTATGAACAGTAGATATTTGTACACATAATACAGAGCAAGAACAGTTTATTTTATTTTTAGTTAGAATACCGTAGTATATATAATTTTATAACATATCCAGACTAGATTTGTTGTTATTGCATTATCATTTACACTACCTGTACCGGTACCTAAAATTAAAATGGACTGGTTCATGTTTTGAATGTATATATAACAATATTAATATAGGCCTTTTAGCTACATAACTATAATTTCTTAAGCAGGTGAGATATTGACAACTTCACAATGTCATGCTTTATCAAACCTTGACTGCAGTAGCCACAACTCTCTTATTATTGAAGAAGTCCTTGAAAAAGGGATCTGGTAGGTTGTTTGCACTGGAAATTTTAAAGATTTACCCTAGACTTGTGCATGTGTTTTCGTAACCAAAACATCTTTGAAATTATAACTGAGGCAGGATATACTAACCCTTCCTTAGTTGAGATTTCATCATTGTAACACACTCTTACCCAGTTTCTCACTAACTCTTCATTTTCTTATGCACAATTTTCGACAAATTTTGTGAATTTACATATTATCAAAGTTGACCCATTATTAACAACATAATTGACTGTGATCTTTCAAAAGTTATCCCCCTTTTCACTCAAAATTTGACAGACACAATCCATGTGCTAGCAAACTGTGCAAGATCAGTATGGTGAAGAAACATTGTAAATTAATATATAATATTAATTCTCTTACATGTCTGTTTCATTCAAACACATACCAAGGTATTATGCTAAATGCTTCTTAGAAAATAGATATGCTGAATCAGCAGTATTTAGAATATAAAAGTGCTATACAGTACCTAAACAGGCTCACTATTAATATCTAATATGTGGAAATCAATACTGCAGTCTGTGGAGACTTCAGTACATCAAAATACTGTCCTTTAATAACCTACTTAATTAACTGTTTTTTTAAATCAAAATTTATTAAATAAGTGCTTTCAGTCAGTAATCCAAAGGCTTGGAAAGATTTTTTATCCAATTTTCACTATTAAAGGGTCATTTAACATATACAGTTCCTGTAATTCCACAATAAATCATCAAACAGGAAATGATATCGGTCCAAATAAAAACAAAAAAAACTCATTATTAATTTCATGACAACACTAATAGTAAAGTAATAGGCCTACAAGAATATTTTCATTTACGACAAACAATTATTTCTGGTGGAACTGCAGAGAACCACAGACATTCTATTTGAAAATTGAAATGGTGCAAATTGATGCTAACAATGTTCCTGATACACATACAAAATTAGGAAACCTCTTTACAATCCCTAAGTTACAGCCAAGTTATACTAGAGCAATGATATTTGCCCATTTAAAAACTCAATGATTTCTAGTACCGGTACAAACTACATTCATTAATGTAAATAAAACAGTTTGATAGGAATCATGTACATGGAATAAATCATTCTCCTAATTAAGTTTTACTTACTTTCCCAATATTTCTCTAGGTTCATATTTAGCATAGAATTCCTTAGCATGGAGTCTTGAGGGCAGATCCCCATCTACACTGTCTTCTATTAGCATATCCTGAGTCATTTTCATGTCTACGTGTCACTATTGATGTTCATTTACTGGTCTGTATACAGGTATATATCCACATTGCTCAGTACTCTGAAAATAACAAGTGAATACAGCGGTGAGGCCTCTGTTTAATTAGTACTATATAGTGGTAATTAGGTTCTATATCTATACCGTCACACAGTTAGTAAAACTAGATATGTAGCAAGGTTAATACTCTCTACATAGGACAAATGGTGAAACATATTTTGTTCAGTAGTAGTACAGAATATTGGCTCCTTACCAAATAATGATATTTTTATTACATGGGCCTAAGCTACCTAAGGTTTATGTACTATTGTCAGGAGAATCAAACCTGCATATTCTTATTAATCAAAGTTATGAACACAATTTTGGTATTTTACCTAAAATAAAAATAAATTGGCATTCAAACAAAATAATTTATTTGCAACTCTTTCTAAATTTCAGAACTTGTCTTTATTCACCTTGAAGTCTTTGACACTACCTTGACATTAAAGGGAATAAGTAGGTTCAAGAAATTTTGGGAATTTAACTACCGGTAATAAAATATACTGAAAACTGTCAAAAATTGAATTTTAATAGAATTTCCATAGAAACAAACAAGGTCATAAAATCTTATCTTGAATGTGTATAGCCTACATTCCTAGATGAACTAAGTAACAGAATGATAGTGATGATCAGGTGATCAATAAGGATAAAGGCATACAACTATTTTCTCAAGAAAGCCAAAAGACAAACAATTACACAAAGCTTAAAATATATAAACATTATGTATAAGGTTCTTAAGAAAAACATTTGAAAAAAACCTTGCACAAAAAGTTTATAGCCTTTATATCATTTGCAATCGTTTATTGTCTTTTGTCCATCTACATGTAAATTTTTCTATATTTATATCAGCTTTAATAAATATGGTAACCGGTGCATATGAACTATCATGTTTATTATTATATTGATTGGAATGTCAAGTTAGCTTATATTTTAAAACTAGGAATTCTATCTGTCTGAACTGTCATTCATATATTTTATACGTCTTTTTGTTGAAATCCTACAGTAAATAAAACACAATTATTTCTACGTAATAATAGTCAGAATCAGTAAATAAACATTATTAGACTGCCGTTCATGTCCAGCAAATAGGGCCAAATCAACAGCACTGAAATAAAGAGTAATAATTTAGTCTATGTTTCCTTTCAATCTGATTGGAAAAACCTGTATTATTAGGTATATTAGATT
Organism: Nipponacmea schrenckii; assembly: GCA_030562195.1. Taxonomy (NCBI): domain Eukaryota; kingdom Metazoa; phylum Mollusca; class Gastropoda; family Lottiidae; genus Nipponacmea; species Nipponacmea schrenckii. The sequence goes on from CM060201.1 coordinate 19,325,042, forward strand.
TATCACCTATATTATGATTTTAGATTTATCACCTATATTATGATTTTTGATTCGAAGCTGAAGCTGTCCCACCCCCACTTTTTTGTACACAATTATTTTACTTGAACGCCGCATTTCTGAAATTCCGGGGCTCCCAGATCTGTATTCCCATTTGAAGTACATGTATATCAAATCATGAATGTGACATAAATTTCCGTTTTGCGGAGAGTCTAAAATATCAAAATTTACCATAAATTTCTTCGATTGGAATCACGAAATATATCTCGCAGCCATTAAAAATCAGGATTGTTTTCTTTTTGTAATATTCCGAACCGAAATATTATTCTGAGAGTAGTCTCGTTACATCGGACTGTAAAAGTCAATCATAGATTAATCCGAGATTGTCTGATTCATAGATTACCAGTTAAACAGTGACATTGTAATGCCATCGCTCTTAACTTATAAAGCTTAGTAGTTATGATTTAGATTCCAATCAGATTTTCTTGATTAAATTACACACCACGTTTCAATAATGATAGACATTTTTATTATCAGGTGAAATCAATATAAATAAATTTTTTTTTTAAATTCAATTTTTACACTTAGTGTTCTTTTAAAAACGCTTATGGCTAGGCTAATGCAGGCCCATAGTAAGGCTTGGTTGTTCGGTGAACAACGCACTCCGTCTGTGACACAACAATGAAGATTCACACTTGACGCCTTGTCGACGTCACAATGACTAATATGTAAAACGTTATTGAATATGGAACTCTGAAAGTCTTTGGTGCAATTTGTTCTTTTGTAATCAAAAGAATGGAAATCGTGATTCCGACGGAAAGGTTGAAAACAGAGAATGGACATGTCAAACAACGTTCAGTGTTTTTGAATAAACAGCCTGATCATAGGGAATTGGCGTCAGAAATAATACGTTCAGATTGTATTAACAAAGGTTATCGCGTATTCAAAAGCCTAGGATCTGGCGCCTATGCTAAGGTGAAACTGGCTGAAGTTTCTGTGTCTAAATTAGCCAGACATGTTTCAATGGCTGATCATCTAGAAACTGGTAATCTACAGGTAAGAGTTGATTTTTCTTTACGTCAAAGTATTTGACGGACTTCGTAATTCCTTGACACAGTGAAGATTGGTGAAAAGAAAATGTCAATGTCGCTAACAAAATTGGTTGTTTTATAGAAAGTATATTACATGTATTTGTTTCTCAAGAATTTTGATTTTATGACACAATTGGACTCAATAAGACTTATAAGGCTATCCTTAATCTCTTTAAAAAACGGTTTGTTAACCCAGTTCAGTAGATCATATTTCTCGAAATTCCACTACTCAAAATATTTTTGATCTTTACAGGTAGCAATAAAGATCATCCAGAAGAAAATCGTACCTCAGGAGTTTCTGAAGAAGTTTTTACCTCGAGAACTCGACAATCACATCGTTCTACCCCCACATCCACATGTAGTAAGTATTGTTTCGATGACTGTCCCTTGGTGGGGTTAGGTCCACTAGACATCGAAACCATAGTTAAGTTTGGTAAAATGCAAACGGATGGAGCGCTGTGAATCTTTGAAGCCAATTACAATGTTGTGATACGTAATCTTCTTCTTCATCTTCTAGTTGCTATAAGGTTCAATAAAGGAATTACTATAACAGGTAAAATAGGGACATTCCCCTCCTTTTTTAAATAGTATGATTTTCTAATCTGCGATTGGCTATTTACCTCTCCGAAGCTTTAACGGAAATACACACTGAAAATTGGGTCATTCGGAAAGTCGATTTTACATTAGAAAGATCTACATTCGAATCAATTTGTTTCAGGTGCGTTGCTTTGAGCAGTTTTCAACTTGTGATTTCACCTATTTGGTCATGGAGTATGTGAGTAATGGAGATCTATTAGATATGATCAACCACAGTATTAGTAAGATTGAACGTGGTTTGGGAGAAGAAATCAGTAAAAAGTTCTTCAAGCAGATAGTACTTGGTCTTAATCATATACATCAACATGGAATTGTCCACAGGTATGCTAAAAAGTTGTTCTTGCTGTTACTGATTAAGACCTGTTTGTACAGACTGAACCATAAATTGCCAATATAATGCCTTGTAGAGGGTAATGTAGAATTTAAAGAATGTTCTGTTCGATGTTTCAATAAATGGGAACGGATAATTCAAGACTATTGTTTGGTGCTGTATAATGTCAGTATTGTGCTTCCATATTGCATGAAAACCTTGATGGAACTCCTTTATTGCCATATTTGAATTAAGGTGTTTTGTCAACACGTTTAGGTATAACACATCACATTTATTTTTCAGAGATTTGAAATGTGAAAATATTTTAATAGATGGAAATCTAGATGCAAAAATCACAGGTAAGAACAATAATGAACTTTAAGTAGACAAGAGAACGATTGCTCAAATATATTCTCCTCATTATACAATCGATGGCGCTTCACATTATAGGTATTATTGTATTTCCAAACGTAGAACTATCATTTGTATCATTTTATTCCTTGTTTCAGATTTTGGATTTTCCTGTCGATACAATGATAAAGCTACTTTGTTAAAAACATCGTGTGGCTCTTATGCTTACACTGCACCGGAAGTGATAAAAAATCAACCTTATGATGGAACTCGTGCTGATATTTGGAGTCTGTAAGTATTATATCTATGAGTGTATTGATAACAAAAATACTGTTATGTTGTAAAATTGGACCAATGGCCGTTAAAAACGGAACGTCCAAGTTGCTTTGATTTTTAAGAATTCATATCAATACCCTGTGGCCAGATTGTTCATATCTCACAAACCTCTTTAACCTAAACGCCCAGTACACAACAAGCTCCAAGCCAGGTCCAATTTCGATAATCGATAATATGCTATATACATATGCCGGTTTGCATTTTCTTTAATATGTCTTTATCCCAAGTCCAATTTTGAAGATAATGATGTTTTATTTGTTTCAGTGGTATAATTCTTTGTGCAATGGTCAACGGTCGCCTTCCATACAATGATGGCCATCTTTCGGATATGGACGAAGATATGAGAATGCAAAGATTGCGATTTGAACGTCACGTTCCTTTTGGTAGGTATTAACATCAATACGTACTTTATACTAGACGGTAAGCTGCACCAATAAGTGATAACCTGCATAGAATCTTTTTGATCTACTGCGTTCGGGGGGTAGTTAATTCACCATTGAAGACTGAATACGGAGAGGCTTCTGTGTCAGAATTAACAGAACGTTTGGGATCGGGATACTGAAGACGGAAGTTTTTATTTGTAGATTGCATGGTATTAGCGCGGAAATTGTTACAGTACAACCCTACAATGCGACCAACCATTGATGAAATATTGAACGATCCTTGGTTAACTGGCAAAAAACCGATACCAAGACAGACACTCAAACCAAAATGGTTGGTAAGTATATATTGGTGTGGCAGTTTACTTATTATTACAATATTATCACATAAACATAAAGATCTTCATGTCTTTATCTTGGGCTTAAAATATCTTTGATTTTATTAAACTTTGTTTAATGTGAATTAATATGTTTTCAATACTCTAATATTTATCCGTGATGAGTTGTAAACAATATTTCGACAATGTCACCATTTTGCAATATACTAAAAGAAATCTGGGTCGTGTAATTGAAATTTGCTGAAATATCACTGTAAAGGGTAACAAACCGATCCGTTATTGATTCGTTTCAGAATTCTTACTCGGTAAACAAAGATGATGAAGCAGGCAAAGAAAACGCCAAGCTAAGAGTAGATGGTTCAAAACCCAACACAACGTCACCAATATGCTATAGAGCAACATATTCCGAAAACGGAAAATCAAACGGAGCAGAAGCCGTTGTTTTGAATTCGGCAGCGCGGGAAACAATTATTTTGAAAAGCAGACGACAGGGGAATGGTGAGTGTTTCTGGCATAGTGGCTCTGTAGGATATATCCGTCTGCCAAAGTCTATCTACAGCTATCTCTAGAGTTATTTGCCATAAATGCAAAGAATTGGCATACTTTACGCCATAAACGTCTTCATATAGTCTCATTCGAAACTACTTATCACTTAAAAAACACCCCTTATGACTGTCAATATATATACAAAGTGTATGTGATCTGGCAATTGTTTCAGACATTTTACATTGTATTTGGTTCCATTTTGTAGCGTATAGATCAGTACCACTGAGGAATGAAAGAAGACCCCAAACATGGCCTAAAGCTGTACGAGAGCAGGCTGAGAAGATACGACCTGATATGAGATCAGTGAGCGAGGATAAACACAATAATGAGAGAATCCAACAGCTGATGAATGGCACTAAAGAGCGAGCCAGAGCTACACTGGTTAAAAAGGTCAATAACAATGGTGCCTCTAAACCGAGCGAGTATACCCCGTTGGCATACATGTACAAGGTAATTTCACATTTTTATGTACCATCCTAAAGTTTTTGTTACTGCTCTTAGGTTAAGGGTCAAAATTGTGTTTTCAACAGCCAGGTTAGCATTAAAACAATTTTATCGTTCACTTGAACATTTGAGTTAAAGAGGTTCAGCATGTGGGAATTAAAATAGGTTATTCTTAGCTGTGGTGTTTTTAGGAAACATAAAGTGAGCTGACCGAGCAGGTGCGACAATATTTCGCAAGGGATCACAGGCTAATCTTTCTCTAAGTTAATAGATAAAAAGAAGACACTTGTCTTTAGCACTGGCAAAATTGCCCCCTTTGTGCAATGCATGGCGTTATACTTCTACATTCTATTACCCGGACAAAAAGGTGGGACATTTTCCAACTTCGATATCCCTTAATGTTTTTCCAGTATCTTCAACCAGATGGAAAAATTCAATGTCGATCACCATCACCGCCGATGAGCCAAAAACACAAAACAAGGTTGGTAACAACCCACACCTTACCACCAACAAAAACGCCACCACCAACGCAGTTTAACAGTGTTAAAGTACGGAAAGCGATACAACAAAGACCCAATAGTACAGCGACCACTGTTGATAATTACTGCAGACAACAGCTGACAATGTTGAAGAAGAGGAGAGCAACATCAGCTAAACCGGCAGAACATGAAAGTGCTGATACACCAGATTTGGATATGCTCGAGGTAGACATGGTAAGGACCATACATAATTATAGAGGTAGTTTCCCATGATCAGATTGGCAAACAATGTTCTGTGTATTGGAATGGGGTTCGGAGTAAATACGTAAAAGTAGTCGTTCTCAAATCAAAGGTCTGGTGGAATATTGAACAAATGCGTGTAAGCATTTAAATCACGTAGCAATGCATACCTACCCTTCTGTACCCATTTACAAAGAAGCTTAAATTCATGCACTATTAGGACCTTCAATTGGTCTATTCTAATTAGTAATATAGTGAGGCCATTTCAGCTAATACATCAATTTAAGTTACATTTCTGACCATAGGTGCTTGTGAAAGGAAAAGTTTCACCAGAATCACGTATTAAATCAGTCCCAGCCTCTGGCAACAGACGGAAAGGTTTAAGTCAAATTCAAGAACGCCAGTCTCCAGCAGAAAGAGCCAAATCTTGTCGTGAAAGAATCATGCATACTTATAGCAACAAGACAATCAGTAAATCCGCCCAAAAGTGAGTATGATAGTTCTCTGGTTGTCTAAACGAATGAATAGGCTGATTGAGAAAAAACGCAAAAAGGAATGCTGTTGAAAAAGCATTTTCAATAGAAATTTTTTATCAGTGAAATGGATTTATTTTATCAAACTTCACGCGGATTTCATGTTCAAAATGTATTGCATGTGCAAATACGTTTTTTTTATACAATCATTTGCGATATCTTCAGATATCAGATCTGTGTGTATTTTCTCTCATTAGTACATATACTAACTCTAACACTCAGTATAACTACTGAAATGAAATTGCTTACAAGCAAAACAATTTCAGTTACCAAAAACCTCGTCCAATACATGACATATTCGGAAGCAATAGTTGTATAGTATTCGACTCTAGACGGGGAATACCATTAGGGTTTTCGAAAACAGTAAGGATGTTCTGCTTCCACAGATTCTATAATGTGTTTAATCTTTTGTGTTTCCAGATCGTCACTTCCAACATTGGTGATTCAAAGACTTGCAAAAAAAGAAGGTGGTGAAGAAGGGTTATCATTCCAAGCACCATACGGAATACAAGATAGATCGAGGTCAACGTCAGCTGAAAAACACTCTATTAAAACTGTTTATAAATACAAATATCACTAAAGTTCAAAAAGTTACTCACAATGAATAATCCGTGCCTCAGATCTCGGCCAGTGCGTTCTATGTATGAGTTATATTCTAATTTCACCATAACAGTAATTTGTCATAAGGCTTCTGTTACAGCATTCTGTCCCTTTATACATTCTTACTATTCTAAACTTTACCTAGTCTTTAACATTCTCAAACATGATGGCATTGAGCCTGAAACCTGTGCTGTAAAAGATGTACATAAAAACTATGTGTTGAGTGAAACTGTGTAAACAATAAACTGTTGTATGTGTATTTTGTAATGAAAGTTCGTATATTGTTTGTAATAAAATCTAGAATACTAATACCGTGTTTGTATTGTAACCTTTCATGTAATGTTGCAGTCCCACCCAGCTCATCTCCCTCGCTTACACAATTTTAGTTTCCTCTTGAAAATTCCGCTTAAAGCTCAAAGTCGATTTTCTTGAAAGATTGAAATTTTTGAATTTCCTCCTGAAATAGACACAGGGGATGATTATATATTTCATTTGCAAAAAAAAAAGTTACGGCTATTTTAGGTCGGCCATCTGTATAATTATAAACTATAGGCCACTATAGGGTTTAGCTACACAGGTTTGTGTGCAGACCAAAACTTTGACAGACTGCAGTTCATAAACTATCAGATGGTGCCCACCGAGCAAACCTTTTGCTTTTATTAAAAACACATTCGCTTAGGCACACAGTTTAAATACTGTGTCTCCTCTAGCTTAGATCTTTTTGCTTAAGTAACAGTAAACCATCTACGGACTATAATATTAATATGTATGGAGTGTCCTTACCATTACGATCTTAGAATAAAATTAATCCCATCGTTCTTTATTAAATACCCAACATTTGGAAAATTTTATACTTTATTACAAACCACCAATGATACTATTATGAATAACTTAGCCAAATTTGTGTTTCTTAGCTTGAAAAAAAGAAGTAAGTTCTTTTCTACCGTGAGAGTATGAATCCTGTCAGAGTTGTACATCATTTGTTTTTGCTTACCAATATACTTGGTGTTTATTGTCGTATATTATATCCAGTTGACATGTACTTATATAAATGTATATCCCTTTAATGTATAATGGGCCTGTGGCCCAAGTATCGAAATAAAGAGATTATTATTATTATTATTATTATTAATAATAATTTCGGATTATTATATTGAACTATAAAGGACCAACAATATTCTGACAGATGGAGACTACCAAGTAGCTTAATTCCTGCTCATGCGCAGTTGAATCAAATATGGCGGTGAAGAAAGATTGAAGTCAATGTAAACAATGATCTAAATCAGCGAATAACTGCGTTTTTGCGCTCTAAAATCAAACGTTTAAGCTTCCCATATTGGTAAGATTGAATGTCTGTGCATATATTCGTCATGTCGGTTTCCCTCAACCTCGTGCAAGTGCCCTTCTCATTTTCATCTTTCATTTTGCACTCATTCAATCAGGCAATAATGACCTGGACCATGTTCATTAATCTTCATAAAGTATAGACATATGTCCGACAATTCATAAACAGCGTGGCTATATTTCTCAGATAAATATGATAATAAAGATACCTGTGGCTGTGCTGTGGAATTATTTAATGTTGTCAGGCCAAAGTATAAAGTTGACCTGGTTGAGTTTCCTTTGCCAGCACCTATGTTTACCCACTTAAAGAAAATGAAAAAAAAATCATATTAGTTTTTATTCTATCCTAGGTTACTGTTACTAGAAAATCTACCATGGACAACTACCATGTATTAGAGATTATAGGCGAGGGGTCATTTGGTAAAGTTTATAGTGGAAGAAAAAAATTTACATCACAGGTAGGCTAGGTCTTCATCTATTGATGTGGTTGTATTTATCAGTTTTGTCCGACTTATATATTTTGCTGATCTAGTTCTTATACAAAACATAAATACAAGCAGTCCATTTTAATTTGGGGCAGTATTAAGTAGTAATCTACAGTATACATGTGTTTTATATTTATTCTACATTATATACTGGATTGTTCTCATTTTGATTTTGGACCTGGATTATTCTACAAAAGTCTTTATATTGCAGATTGTAGCCTTAAAGTTTATACCAAAGGTTGGTAAATCTGAGAAAGAATTGAGAAGTTTAAGGAGAGAAATTGAGATAATGAGAGGTTTACATCATGAAAATATTATTGAAATGTTAGACAGTTTTGAAACTAATAAGGAGGTAATTTTTCAAACTTCTTGTAAGCCATGCCAACTTACATGTCTATTTATCTCATGCCTACTGGTACTGGTAATTATACATGGATAAATATGGTAAAAGAGTCTTTCAGATGGATCTTTTAAGCATTACAATCAGCAAATCTGATGAACACTGGGAAAGTCCTCAAATTATTGAAAACTACAGACTAAACTCAAACTAGAAATGTATCTCTTACCTTATCTAATAGTTTTAACTTTGATTATCTTGTCTTTCATCTTAAGAACGTCATAACTATTTAGAAGATTTAGAAATACTGGAATCTTTGTTAAAAATCATCACGATCTTGAAATATTGATTTATAATCACACACATTGATAATGGATTAAATAAAGAATTTCTATGAGCGTTCTGGTTTATTTTCTTAGTATAAATATTATTATTTAAACTCTTCACAGGTGGTTGTGGTAACAGATTATGCTGAAGGTGAATTATTTCAAATCCTAGAAGATGATGGAAATCTGCCTGAAGAACAGGTAAAATTTATAACAGTTCCTCTTACGTATGTATTCTCCATACTATTTCAAATGGCCTTTATTAACCCTATAAAGTGAACATAAGCACCAATTGAATAATTTTATGTTCTTAATGTTTATATTCAAACAGGAATTTTTATTTAAAAGACTTAACCGGGCCCTTGCTTTTTGTGTTTTTTTTTCTTTTGTTTTTTTTTATTGAATGAAATGTAATTATGCATAGGTATTTTCAAAACTTAAGCTCAAACCTAATATCAGTAAAAAAGTACACATTGTAAAAAACTGTTTGATCAAAACTGTTGACATATAGTTCTCTTTCATTTCCAGGTACAAACAATAGCTTGTCAACTGGTGTCAGCTTTATTCTACCTCCATTCCCATCGTATTTTACATAGAGATATGAAACCACAGAATATACTTCTAGGAAAAGGAGGGGTTGTTAAATTATGTGATTTTGGTTTTGCTCGAGCTATGAGTTTTAATACATTAGTTCTCACTTCTATTAAGGTGAGGAATAAAGTCAATTACTTGTAGTACCTGTGTATAGAAAGAAAATATCAAATTTTAACTAAGACTACTACTGATGGCTCTTGCTGGTGTTTTGTGGTTTTGATCTTTCCTTAAAAATATTTTCATTTTTCTGCTTTTGAGAACCCACTCAGATGTGAGAAAGTTTGAAACAGAGATTAATCTCACAATTGACTAGAATATATTGTAATATTCCTGTTTTTCCAGGGAACACCTTTATACATGTCACCAGAATTAGTGGAAGAAAAACCATATGACCATACAGCAGACTTATGGTAAGAAATTACAGAGGCAGAAAGTGTGATTTTCAGTAACTTTTTAATTTGGTCTATGTCCTGTTCTTAAAAGCATGAAATCCTACATGAATATACAAGAAAGCATGGTGTTTAAAGTGGGATTAAATAAACCACCATTTAATTATATATTTCAGGGCACTAGGTTGTATAATGTATGAATTATTTACTGGTACTCCCCCGTTTTATACCAACAGTATCTTCCAACTTGTCAATATGATCATTAAAGATCCAGTTAAATGGCCGAAAAATATGAGTCCAGTTTTCAAAGATTTTCTTCAAGGACTGTTAAATAAGAACCCTAAATTAAGATTATCGTGGCCCCAGCTGCTTCACCATCCTTTTGTAACTCATGGTATTAAAGGTAAAGTATCAGTTATTATTGCTTCATTGCAAAATCCAGTAGTAGTTACAGGTTACACAACCCATCACTGTTGGTCCATCTGTCCACAATTTGCTTGTACATGTAATTTTTTGATGAAGTTATTGCGATTGATTTAGTAGAAATGCATCAATATTTGTTTTTAAACACAAACCAGACTACAGTTTTCATCCCATTTTAATGATCATTTAAAATGATAAGATCTTGGTAAACTTGATGAATTGTTTTTGAGTTATTGCCCTTGATTTTCAGAAACGTGTTAAAATTTGTTTGTGAATTCTACAGACTAGAGTTTTCATCTGATTTAAATGATATATTGATATATTGAAATTTATTTGTGACCTATTCATTCAAATGACATTCTCTCGTAATATTGAAAATATGGTCTTTATTTACATAACACTTTAATCAAAACTATGCATCATACATTTGATAAAATATTAACTTTGTGTGGATTTTATACTTTTAGTTTGTCAAGAAGATATTTCATTATCCAGCCCCTTCACCCAGCCTCTTACAGCTTCTATGGTATTAAAGAAAGAACAACAAACTAAAGAAAAGACCCATGCTCCTGGTGCATCTAAAATATTGGCTAAAGCCAGGAAAAAAGCTGCTGAAGATGAGAAGAAGGTATCTTTAAGTGGTTTTCTATGTGTATAGGGGTGGGGGGATAAACTTATTCGAATTTTCAGCAAATTATGATGTCACGAAACATGCAGATAATATATATAACATTATATGATATATAAACTCTACTTTAGCATTAGAGACATTATAATTTTGATTTGATTGGAACTGCAAGTTTTGGATAATAATAGAAATGGTGTTTGATTGTACTATCAGTATATGAACCATCAACACATATTACTGTTCAAAATATTTTGGGAGATTTCATTGTTAGATTTAAAAATATTATCTAACATCGTATTTCAGAAGAAAGAAATCAGTGCTAGACCAGAAGCTTGGGGTAATGAAACTAAATCTCACCCCCCTGAACCAATGCCTATACATCCTGATAGGCCACATTCAGAACAATGGACTGATGATGCTAAGGTCAGTATTAACATGTCAAGATGCTATGATCACTTCATGATTATTTTCTTAATTCTGGAATGCAAAACATAAAATCATTCCACTACAAGAATAAAATTTAGATTAAAAGCATTTTTTTGAGGTTTTAAAAACCATTTTTTGTGCATCAGGGACACTGATAGTATTGATTTGCATCACTTTTCAGTCTGATGTCTTAGGTTCTTGTAATTCCATTGGAATTAGTGTGTTTTGACATCACAACTCAAGAGCTGTATTTAGAAACCTACCCGTTAAGTCATTATGGATATAATGTGGATCTTGAGTTAATGTTAAAAATCTAACATCTGATCACCACTATAGAAATAATTCGAACTTAGGAGTTGGAAAAGTAATATATCTTGGACATTGTTGATATAAAATGAAGCAATAATTGAACCTCTTCTATATTTTATAGAAAGTGGAACCTACGCCCAGACCAGATAGAATTAGTAAAGATTATCACCAGGAATATCCTAGTATAGAAATAGAGGGCAGGAGAACGATTAAAAAAACACCTGCTCCTGATGCAGACCCTGCTGGTCCAAACAACATAGATCAGGTGAAGCTAGAAGGAGAACATGTAGAAGGAGAGGTAAAAAAACTCTAACTTTCTGTTTATATCTCGCCAATATGTAACTTTCCACCATAGAATGAGTTTTTGTAATGTAGATTTTCTCAATTTACAACAGGGTCTGGAAGGGTGTTCATTATATTTGAAATTATACTGTATGTGGCTATTGTTGCTGTATACTTCATTGTTGTATGGGAAGAAAGTTCTCATGAATGGCTGTGTTACCACATATTTAGGTTTATTATATGACTTAAGTTTTGGTAAATACATCTCTAGTTTTATCAAATCTCTAGGTTTATTAGATACTAGGTTTAGTAGATACTGTTCTAGGATCATTATATATGAATTAAATTTGGGTAGATTATCAGGTACAGCTCTAACTTTAATACATTTATTACCTTTTGTATCTATTGTTAAATAGGAAGTAGATAGTGATGATGAATGGCAAGGTTTGATAGATACAACAGATCAAGATGGTGATCCTGATACAGCTCTAGGTTTATTAGATGATAAACAGTTTATTAATAAATTATTAACACGATATAAAACTAGTCAGATACAAGTATTAGATGGTATGTTAGAGGGAGCTGCTAGGTTACGATCTTTGTTACGTATTATTACCAATTTGGTTACTATTAAATGGTAAGTGTACATTTTCTTCAAATTGAAACTTCCATCAGATATGTAGTTATGGCAAATATTAAAGATAGAAAAGACCATTTCACCATAAAGTGCTAGTTATTGGCATTGTTCAGTGATTTTGAAAGACCTCATTTAATATTAATGATTAAAGAAAGTTAAATTCAGTTTTTCCTTGTTTAATATGATCTCTTCTCTAAATGTCATCTAAGGATTAATTTATCCATTTATTTGTCAAAAAATATTGAAAGTCTATTTTCTTTCAGTGAAGTTGGTAAGATAATAAATTTTACTAAATGTATGACTATACCAAGTCAAGTAATAAAAACATTGGTAGATATATTAGATAGACCTACAGTTAAACAGGTACTACTATTAAACTATTATATTGTCTTTATTTATACATACATGTTATCATGCCTTGGTAGTGAATTGTGCTCAGGGTTCAATCCTGGCATTGGTCAAAATAGTATGTCCAGACCAGGGATCAGTTGTTCATTGGTGTCAAACCCAAGACCCTGTGTGCTATAGACTGTGCATGTTAAAGACCCGTCCTTTAACAAAGGTCAAAACAGTAGGCTACTTGTGAAATGTCCACCGTGTTTCCCCTCTGTTACTATAAAAAAGACTTTGTGGCGAACAATGTAAAAGTTTCTAGTCTGTTCCTGTAAAGAGTGTAAAATATATTAAGGGGAGCTACATCACATCAGCATAACAATATCTTACATCTTTAGCTTTGTATTTTGTTTCTTTTCAGCAACCATGGTGTCAACAGATAATGATAGATATAGTCATAGCTATTAATGCTTATTTTGCTGGTGAGATTGGGTGGAGTGATCAGCTAGAGAAATCAGTGTAAGTACTGTTACAATAATTGAACTTGCCCAGTGCTTGAACATAGACAATTTTATAAACTTCTTGGCTCTTGATTCCAAATTCAAAAACAAATTCAATATTGAAAACATTTTATCATATTTGGTTTGTTAGTTTATTTGTAACTTGTAATTTTTTGCCATCTTAAATGTTTATATAGAAAAATGTAAGGAATGGTCCAATAACATGTTTCAGGATTCTTTAATTGTGTTGTATAAACTTTTTGTCATCAGGTCATTTTAGGTAACTATCAAAAAAGTTGCTATCAGTGTTCCTAATACAGTTGAGGTAACCTCAAACAATGAATTGAATTTGGAGTGAACATATATATTGATGAGTTCTTGGACAAGTTCCATATTGATGGTTTTTCAATGAACGTTTTTTTAGTTATTGCCCTTGTCTTAGTCAAAATTTGTAGCTTATAAACTCTAGGCTAGGCAACCATTTGTTAATACCCATGCATTGTGTGTTTACTGTATTACAGTATAGAGGAATATGTGGACTCTATGAAACAATTTATGAATCTGGTACCGAAATTAATGTTTCAACCTGTTGATGAAGATCTTAGATTGAGAGAACAGACATTTCTAGTAAGTTACATTTTGTGCAAAATAATAAAAATAAGGTTAAGTGTTGAAAAAGTTAGTATTTTGTACCAGTAATCTGGTGATATACCAAGCCTGTCTTCTCACCATTAGTTCAATATGTAAAGAGTGTTAATTTTAACATTATTGTCTGCTGTATTGAGTGGATATAGGTTTATCTAGATAGTCTGTATTTCAGTGTATAATGTATATTAGTGAAGTAATGGAGAGAGATAAGTTAGATATAGCCAATGGCTACTATACCAGTTTAGCTAGTAGGAATACTATAGCTCTTGAAACATTGTTACAGTGTACACAGTCGGATCCATTAGTGGTGAAAAGACTCTCAGGTAATTCTAAAAATGCACTGGTTATTTGCATCTTCACTACCCATATTGTCTTTGTTTTCTGTTTTATCTGTACCATTGTCAGCAGTCAATAAGGGCGCTAGTTTTTCCTTTTAGAAGCATGATGCCAGTTTGATTGTCAAAAGTGAAATTTTAGCGACTTTGTTAGGGTTAGGAAGGGATGACCAAATAAAAATCTGTACAAGCAAGATAATTCCATCAATCTAAATTCATATTTAATGAATGGCAAGAGTAAAAGTTGTAGTATTGGACTTCTTCATAAGGGAAGAACCATGAGGTTTTTCTGAAAGAGTAAACATGTTTGTCAATTCACGTTATTGGTACCTTCACGTCTACTAGCTGGTATAAAGATTGATTTTTTTCAGAAGTATCCCGTATAATTTCAAATACTTCTTATATTGAAAAAAATCTGTCACTGCAGATGATATGCAACTCATATTGTCACATGATAATGCGCATATAATATTGAGTGATGACTTTTCCACATCCCCCTATTGTAGAGCTGGTAGAAGGTGATGTAGACAAAGCTAATGATAGATTTAATCATATGATAGAGATGGCTATAGGTTGTTTAACTGCTATGGTAGCTTTACCATTGAATGGAGATCATGGATTAGAAGGCAAGAGAAAGGTATGTTGGATTATGATAGAGGGGACTGTTGTGAACCTAAGTTAATTACATTGATATTTGTAGGAAGTTCATACACCTCCTGTTTCTGACAACATTCTGCATATTGTTGCTAAGGACCAAAGGGGAATAATATAATGTTATATTGTTATGTTTGATTTAATTAATAGGTAGCATTATTCCTGGGAGATAAAATGGCTACCGAAGAAATAGCAGACACAGCCAATAATTTTATTATTTTACTAAGACATCCACCAAATTGTAATAATGTGTTAAAGGTAATTGCTATTCATGATTCTTAAGTCTTTAAGTGGACTTCTTAAGTAGAAGTTTCCTGATCTTCTCATAGTCTTTAAGAGATGCTGTTAGTGTGAGAATTGTAAGCTAATACAGTAATAATGTAATACTGTATAATTGAATGAACTAATTAGATTTATTAAACGTGAAGATCTTTTGGAATGTTTTCAGATATTTTTAGGACAGGCTTTTATTATGCCATCCAAAAGAAATCGAATTCTTTTATATTATATTCTTTCTTACTATTTTATTTAGCTTGATCTTCTCTATCTTGTAAGTAAATGTTTGTATTGGGTATTTCAGATTATTTATGCTTGTTGTCAGGTATCTAAAAATCTCTGTTTATTTATATCCAATACACCACAACATATGGAATCATTACTTGGTATATTGATGGGGCAGGTTGGTGATTCTAGATATTTCCTATTTCATTGACTAAAACTAAATAAATAAATATAACAGAATTTTTTTTTTATTTTTTAAAGTAATATGGTCTGTTTTCTACTGCTGAATATTTCAGAGAATTTTTATAACACTACAGAAACATTTCACACCATAACAATTACCAGTTGATAGTGTTGCAAATAAGAATAGCAGTCAATAGTGCTTAATGATAAAAACAAGCTTTTTTTCTACCTATTTGTACTGTCAGTTATCTTGACAGATGAGTCTATCATCCCGTATTTCGAAGGAGGTATATTGATGTTATATATTTGATATTAATTGTATATTAGGTTGAAGTAGCTGATATGGAGGTAAATACAGTTATAGAAACAGTCTTACATATATTAAGTTCTATTATAATTCAGATACAGTCTCTTCCACCAATGTAAGTACCTTCTCTTCTCTTTAAGATATGATTCAAACAATATAGAAGCTGAGAGCTTTTTCACGTGTTAACATAATTAAAAATAAAAAGTAGATTTAAAAGTTTGTTTCATATTAATCTCTGTTGAGGAAAGGAAACAGATTTGAATTTTTTATCAGAATATATTTTATTCATGTTTGAAGCCTTTCTTCCATGAAGTTTGATTTCTAGTCTTTACTTGTAACAGTAATATTGTTATAAATTCATAACTTTTTTTAGAATATCAGAAGCTGCTGGGATGATGGTGACATTTTTCTTAGATTCCACAATAGCTAGTCATACTGTAAGTCTGGAAATTTTACATTTCTATTTTCCCACTATATAAGGACAACCTGCACACTCTGTAGACCAGGTAGTCTTAATTCACCATATTGGTTGGATTATTCCTTTTAAGCATAAAAATCAGAATAAAAAAATGTTTTAAAATGGCATAGGCTCACCTATAATGGGTGGTAACTCTACAGATCCTAGTGTCAGACTACAATGGTTAATATATACTACAAAAATATGTTTATTTTTATAATGGGAAGTAACTCATTATTCAGACCACAATGATAATTATGTATTTCAGGCTGCTGGAGCATTGTTGTTTAGTCAAATGGTATATTGTGGTGTGTCTGTAGAGGTTCAACCAGAGGATATGTTACAAGCTTGTTTATCAGTCTTTACTGATATAGCGGAGGTAAATATATAGTCATATTACCTAAAGTTATGATGTAAGGAATACCCTGAAGAATCTTTATAATTGTTTATAACTAATAGTCATCAATGAAATTTACATATGCATTTTTATTTTTCAAACTATTTGATTTTATTGTTGGTTAGAATGCAAGTGATTGAATTTGCTGTGAATTGCTCCTATATTTATAATTCTCTATAGAAATCAAAACAAGTTCATTGATACTTAGTTCATTATTTCAACATAGTCAAGTTTTTCTTCAAGCATGTCTATACGGTCCAGCAGTTGTTGTAGATCATTTATTGTCATTATAGATCTGTGTAAGATGTCCATTTGACTATGGTGTATTAGATGGTTTATTGTTGTTGTTATGTGAACTATTATCTCAGGTATGGTTAGATGATGTGTTTTGATTATTTATGATCAATAATGCAGATTTGATTTTTATCTGTGTGTCTTATGATTAGACCCTTACTGTAAATGACAAGTGTTTACTTATTTTTCTTATTCCTAATCTGAATATCCTTAACCATCAATTGTGCTGGTTCAAAAACTCACTTTGAATTTGGGAAGTTAAAAATTAACTGCCCCTATTTCAGATAAAGATTGCTTTAGATAATTCATTTTGGTTCTTAGTGATAAAAAAAAAATGTGTTCACTGTTATTCACCTCTGAAAATATGAAAAATTGAAATACCTAAATGTATGATATGATTGCAAATATAATGTGCACCCCTCTTTACCCTCAAGTTTATCTAGTGATAATATCTAATTATATATATTTAGGCTGATGTACCCGTAGCTCAACTGTATATTGAAAGTGGTATATGGGGGACACTGTGGCATCGTGTAGCTCAGGCTATTAAAGTTAGTAATCCTGACACCAATCTACCTATACATGATATAGAAGGGGAAGGAAAGATAACTATTGATGGTTTTTCTCCACCTGATTGGAATCTAGTTTCACCACAAGGTGTCATGGCAGTGTTACAAATGGCCGTCACTGTGTTTACTAAAGAAACGTATCAATGTATACCAAATCTTGCTGCTGCTGATAGTGTTGTCATGTTAACTTTAGTGCATTTACTACATCAAGAATTCTTACAAATCATGTCTAAGTGGTAGGTACACATTTTTTTTTTTTTTCTATGCATTTTTTGGACATTCATATGTGTTATCAATATCCTACTACTTTACAAAAAAAAAGTTACCTGTGTTTTGACAAAATTTCATCAGACTTCACCACCTTTATTGACTCTCTGTATCGTCCCCATGCAGTATTAAATTTTGATTTGAAGTCAAAAGAAGCTTTAGCTCAAGATGTAACCCTATTTTACATGTGTATATTGGTGATATTTCAGTTGTTATTAATCCCTTTTTGAAGTTGTAACTTGAAATTAATAAGCCTTCATTTATACATCCATTTATTTATAGCAGGATTAACTAATAATGATGAAACAATAAACTAAGGACTAAATATAAAAGTCTATATCTTGTTTTTCAGTCTTAATGAAGATGGTAAAGAAGTTATAGTTGAAATGATTCTAGAAGTAACTCAGTTATGTTGTTTTCCATTTGCTGTTGATACTAATGAAGAACTATTGGCTGAAATACAACAGTAAGTCAACTTTCCTCATACACAGTTTGTCATGGCAAGATAAATCAATACAATGTTCTTCTCTCTAGAGTAGTTGGGGTTCAATATATTATTAAATACGCATCTTTGAAAATCAGTCACAAATATAATTGTCAAAAGACAAAATCAAGTTTAGATTGTGGTTGTAAATGAATTATGAGGACATTTGTCTCTATATAACCAAGATGTTTATTTCTTTCAGTTGTTTATATACTTGTAATATTTTACCACGATTATTGTTTGCCAGTTGTGAATATTTGAATAAAGAACTACTAGAGACACCTATTGGTTTAATAGCTAGATTAGTTCTAGGTAATGTGATATTTGTAGAACAGTTTGCTCAAGCTGTCCATGATTACAATGTAAGTATTATGATACTATTATGATACAAAATTGACATTTCAGCATCTTTTAGATCCATAAAAGCATACAATGAGCCATGTTGTCTCTTGATTTAGTTTGATATTTTTGACACTTCAGTCGGAACCCCGACTACCAAATTTAATACAACTAGGGACCGACCTCGATTCCCGTTATTTAAATTAAGAGCCCATGGGCGCTCCGTAGAACTACACTGGATCAATAGATTGAAAAGCTTCCAATCACATGGGATCAATGACAATCTAAACTTGGACACCCCAACTTTTATCTTTGATTTGCTATTTTTAACCTCTAAGGTACACAATCCATCTTCATTAGCCCAGTAAGTGCAGAATAGTAGGATCGAATCTCCATTCATTTCATTTTCATTTTTTCTTGCAAATACCTGTTACTTAAAAATGTTAAGCATTTGATGAAGTTTGTGACTTTCAATACACTATTTCTATTATTCTGCTTAACTTTTTTCAGTGTGTACCATTCCTATGTCGATGTATACAACCAACCAACTCTCTATCAGTTATATGTGATACGATATCAATCTGTAGTCATCTAGTTCGTACCTCACCAGCCCATCTACCATTAGTTATGGCTGTATTTCAGGGTCAAAAGGGTAAGGTTGAATTTCTGTTTTTTTTTGGTAATATTTCAAGGAAACGAAAACTTGCAATATTAGATAGCTGAAAAGTACTATGTTACCTACCTTCAGTATTTATCTTTATCGAGGTTGGAACTGTTTGAAAGAAAGAAGCTGAACTCTTTACTGAATTGTTTTATTGATTAAAATCTCAGTATGATTTAGCTTAGGAAATAACAATGTCCTAGAGACTGGAGAATCTCGGGTGTACAAATAAATGTCACTGTTTATAATGTTAAACCAAGTTTAGAAGTCCTTTAGGTAAATCTTTTTGCTGAACAAATATATGATATATAATTAATTGTCTATTTATAGGTGATTATGAGCCTTTAATTACTCTTCTTACCCACAATTCATCAGCAGTAAAATCGCGGACCTGTAGTTTATTAGGAAACGTCATGAAACATGATTCCAAGATGTATGCTGTCTTAAAACAACGGTGAGAATATTTCTGGTTGATCATTAATAATAAATATATTACTATCTTCAAACTTGATAAGCAAAGCACTTACATCAAGCCTTTTCACTGTGTGTTTTCTATTAGCTTTCTTAGAGTACTGTCTATTAGGTAAACAGGAGAAAAATTACAGTGAATTGATCACATTTCGTTAAACATAATTATAGATTTTTCATTTCATAAATTCTATAATGATATATGTTGTAGAGAAAAAGTGTTTTCCAGTTTAATAAAATGTCTACAAGAAGAAGATTCAAATGTTAGAAAAGTAAGTAAAACATTTATAAACCATAGGATTGCAAATTGAAATGAATTGATTTGTGTAGGAAAATATAACAAAATAATGTTTTTCTTATAATATTTCATCAATTGTAGAAAAACACTGGTCTGGAAGATAAAAACTGCAAATTTGAATAGCCCATTAATAAATGATTCTTAAGCGACTTTTAGGGATATAAATAAAGTATTTTTTTCGCCTGATGAATAAAATGTTAAAACACAGTGTTTCAAAAAATTATCATCATTGGGTGAAATGAAAATATAAATGTTTTGTATAAATAAACCTGGGTATAGTATACCAAAAATTTGTGATATATTATTTAATAATGAAAGAATCTGTTATATTTCAGGGTGCTAGTTATGCTGTAGGTAATGCAAGTTATCATAATGGTGATTTATATACCAGATTAAAACCGGCTATACCATTATTAGTTACATTATTACAAGACCCAGTTACTAAGACCAAGACTAATGCTGCAAGTAGGTACCTTAATATGCTGAAATATCGTTAATATATTTCATAATTAGTCAACTTTTTGTAGGTAGCAATAGCTAATTTTGAAATTTGACCTGATTCTATTCTTGTTATGAAGAATTGTGTTTAACATGTAATTGTTGTACTGTATGTTAAATACATTTGCTGAATATCAAGATATTTTATTCAAGTAAATGTGTTATCGTTTATTTTTATAGTCAATACTATATATTGATATTTAATTTTTTTTTAATTTTATTTCAAGGTGCATGTGGTAATTTGGGAATGCATTCATCATCCTTATGTACTGATATTAAAAAGATGAAAATGATTCAACAGTTAGTTCTTTTTTAATACAGTTTTTTTTTAAATAATTAACTGCCAAAAACCGTTTTTGAAATCTAGTAATATAAAATGGTCTTCAAGTGTCAAAAGATTGAATAATGACAGGAAATAACGTATACAGTGTTAGGAATGAAAGCTTGGTACTATTTCTTTACACAAATCAAGACACAAGCTTAGTCTCAGGTTAAATTTAATCACTAAACCAATTGGTCAATATTATGTATTGGAGGATTATTCATCAAATTAATCTTTTTTGCTTAGGATTCTGTTAATTTATTTTTAGTTTGTTACATGTTGCTGTTAATGATGTCAGTCCTCATGTACAAATATCATCATTACTGGCTTTGAGAAGTCTTTGTCAACAAGCAGAACTCAAAAAGGTAAACAATTTGTCATTTTAACAATTATTGTAACTGGAAATATTGGTAGTTTTGTATTGGTTGGCCACACTCCAGTTTACACAAATGTTTATTCTTGGATTGTGTTCCTTTGCACTGTAACTAAACTGTTTGATCATGTTACTAGTAATTTGGCCAAGAGGGACTCATAACTTACATAAACAAGGCAAGTACCAATCCTGAATGACCAAGATAATGTACTAGAGTGACAAATATTTCAAACAAAAAAGTTTGAACAATATCCTGAAATTCTAATTTTTTTTTAATTCAGGAGATGATAGAGTTGAATGCTATTAGTAAGTTAGGAAATATTTACAATGGCAGTCTCTCCCGTCCTGGTACAGCTAGTTCTTCCCGACCAGTATCAGCTCTATCTAGACCTGGTACAGCTAACTCTATGTCCAGTAATGGTCATCATGACAACGTCTCCAGTCAATGTAACAAACTGGTCAAATTTCTCCAATCATGATGTGAGTGAATTAGCAGGTGCTTTATATTCCTCTCAGTTTGTTTCAACACATTCCATAATGATTGAAAACAACCACGTATTTGACATTTACATTGGCCACAGTTTTCTTTGTTTACCCTGCATGAAAGTAGGATTCAAAACTCTACTTCATTTCACCAGTTTAACATCATCTTGCATTATTTTGCTAAATCATCCATTTTCATTCTTATTGAGACATATTTATACACCGTCCAATATTGTTTACCATTTCACTCATGATGACAGCTTTAATGTTTTTTTTCTATGCATCGTTAGACCATTATTCATATTTACACCACAAGCTGAAGAGTTTTGGTTCTATAGCTCGTTAAAATTGTTTGTGTCATTCCGTCCTTTGTTAATGATTTGTTACTATTATTTATTTATATTTTATATACACTAATATGAAATTGTAAATTGTTTTTTTATGAATTAAACACATTCTATAAACTATTTGTTGTCTTGCCATTTGTTCGTGTTCTAGTGTGGTCAGGAATTTAGGGAGAAGTGATCTCTGGCTGACAAGAGGTTTAAGATAATTGTGTCGATATCAGTTTTTATATGTTAAACTGAATGTTAAGTTGTACATAATGATAGTTTATTTGAAACTTATAGAAGGTTCTTTGGCATTTGTTAGGAATGTCTTATTTCTTCGCCTTTCATCACACTAGGAACAAAATTTGTTCTACCTACTTTCTATTTCTTAAATAATCTTTCAAAAAATATGATTTTATACCTTTAAGCCCCATAACATTTCTCAGTATGCACCAAAACGATTAAATTTTGAAAAATTCATTCAGACGCTCCCTGATTCTATACAATTCTTCGGATTTTGAGTCTCATCTTTGACATATTTTGGTGATATATTTAATTCACACATTTCCAACTTATGAGCTACATGTCATTCCCTGCAGGAGACACCCTCCCTGGCCCCTTACGTACTATTTTACTTAAATCAATTTGCCTCATATTCGTACCCTTTGTTCCAAGAGACTGCCACCACTACAAGCATCTGTAGTATCCATGGTGGTTCGCTTTATTAAAAAAGGTGTCGACAACACCTATCAATTTCTAGAGACAACTCTGCATAATTAATATAGATCATATTTTATACTGTACGAGTTTTTAGTAATCTGGATATATTCTTAACAATATGATAACATAATACTGATATATTAAAATATACTGATAGGCATATACATACGAGCGTACAATTAAAAAGATGTTAAAACAAAATAAACGCACCATAACCCAATGTAAAACTTAAGTAAATCATAACCAGTGAATTAATATTAGTATCAATTTAATACCATTGTTGTATGTGAATAAGTTTCGACACACATAATTATATTATACTGTACATAAATTATGTTTTTGTATGGTAACTTAAATAATCGATGAAATTTGCCACGAGAAAAATATATATATCTCGAGATGTAAGTCTATTTACAACGATTTACCACGCAAAATATGAGATTTTCTGACTGCAGTACACAAAGATATCTGTAACGTAGTTTTCACCCTATCGTACTAAAAAGAATTTGCATTGGATTGTTTTAACCACTAATAAATCTTAGTTTTTTACCGAATTAATTACAATTACACTTTCGTTTTTTGGTCTTTATTTACAGCACGCGTCAATCTTCCGTTAATCAGATTCTGTTTTACATGCTATTATCGACAGTCTCAAATTTTGTCATCATCTAGAGTCATATCGCTTGAATCAGCGCTATGATTGGTTGAAATGAACGTCAACAGTATACGTTGGCATGAATATTTTTCGATTACAATGGGGATAAAAAAAAATCTAATTTTATCGTAAATAATTTGGTTTGTACAGTTTGATTGAAAGTTTTTGCGTAGTGAATGGAAACATAAAATGAAATATGTAAAGTCCTGACCAGTGTTTTTAATGTCCTAGTTAATAAATGAAACATTTCAATGATCCTTGACGATGAAAAAAGCTTCCTGATATAAATGGTGCTGTTTAATGCCAATTTTATCGTCACCTTAATCGGCATTGGCCGTTGGACATAGATATTTATAAACGTGTTCTAAGTTCAAAACTGTATTAATGAAAGTGATCTATTCAGTGTCTCAACTACCAAGGGGACTGGTTGAACCAAACCAACGGGTCCTGAACCATTAAGGTTCTAGAAAAAATATGCATAATTTAAAAGAAATGTACGAAAGTAGCTTAAAGGTTAAAACGCTGGGCCCTAAAATGGGCAATATTATTTCCTTTGGTATCCATCTAGTTTGGTGACATGCCCTAGGTTCGACAACTCATCCCAAAATTAGAATCCGCATCACTACAATGGTGATTTCACCAATTGTTTCTGGTTGGTGAACACTCGATTTCGTTGAATATGATGTCAAGCGACGATGATAATATATGAAATATGGCACTTTTCTCTCTTTACATAGAGTTTGTTCACAGTTTATATAACGAATTGGTCACTTTTCCCATTTTAATGTCAGTCCCATTAGAAATGGGACTGGACTCCGTAGGCTCAATGCTTTTTATTAATTTCTGGAAAAGAAAACAAAATGATTTTCAGAGCCTTATTCGTATGGTTTAACAGATAACGTTCATGGGCAACGCTTGAAGTGGTCCAAAATTCTTCATGGTTATGTAATCTGCTAATTTGATGCGATGCTATCGACTCCAGTGTGGTGTTGCCGAATACATATCCGACATTCATGGTTAGACACCCATGAATATTCATGCTTACCGTTTTGAATGAACCAGGAGTAATACAGACTCTATACACCATATAAATTGGTACACAGACAATAGAGGCGAATGATATAGCCCAACCAACATATTGACACCAAACAGGGAAAATGTAGTCATCTAAACTTATACCAGCATATCCCACAATTGAAAGTATAAATATTAACTGAAAGTAAAAAATACAAAATGTGGCAAATGTGCGCGTAACTAGTTCAGTAACTAGGTTATCAAATATCGTCATTGTTCCGACTGTGGATTTTTAAAGTTCACACATTCCAGAACTTGGTATTACTGATGTTTCAAACATGAGAGTACAACTGAATACTATTACTGCCATTACCAACATCGAACTGAAGTCTATACTTACCAGTAAACTTATTGGACAGATAAAACACCAAGATATCTTCCAGAATATACCTGGTGTGTGTCCTAACATCGCCTGAATATCATCAGAAAATCTCTTTACACCTGAAATACATCAGATAATTAATTAGCTTTCAATCAGTACATCGATGTGAATAAAACGTACAAAGCATAAAAGGAATACATTCAGCAAAATGTGTTGTGTGAATGGTCAGTTGAATAATTATTGATATATGGCTCAGGTATCGTCGTCGAAATGGATGATACTTAATACTTTGGGATGTGACATTTTCTGGCGATAGTGGATTGATAGCTGGGTGATTATCTATTTCTAGAACAATTGATATATACACGTACTTACCATAAAACCAATTGAGAGCAACGATTTCACAGAAACAAATAAAGAGTAAAGAGATGGCAGCACCATGCGTATCCATAATCTGCATATAATACTGACCTCCCTGAAATATTAAATATAACTTTTCAGGATGAATCCGAAATATAATTCATATCAACCCGAAGATACAAGCTAAGACGCCTGTTTCTGCAGGTACACTTTTCTAGTACTAAAAGACAAAATGTCGTCAACGACCGACGGATTAACAAATTGACATTATCCTCATCAAATTTGATTGACCGTTGGTCAAGATTCATTGAAATAAAGATTAAAAGACAATCTGAATATCGGAGGCCGATGCTATACTGTGTTTGTTATAAATGGTACATGATATAAATCGACGTACGTATGTTGTAGTTGGTAGTCCAAGGATGAAGCAATAAACAATAACAGCGAGTACCAGTAGCTCACGCCGTTTATTCAGTCGTGGGTAAGCATCGGATAGAGCTGTTATTACAGATTCTAGACCTCCAAACTGTAACAGATAACAAGAGGAATACCATTTCATTTAAACATTAAAGAAAGTATAAAGTAAATTCAACGGCCCCAGTAACTTCATTTAGTATGAAACAAGCCATGTAGACCTACCTGTAGGCAATATCGTATCAAATTCATAAGCACAAAACAAACAGAAAGGAGACTAGTACTGACATAAGGTTCTAATAACAGTCACTACCAACTTTGGTGTGTACAATTCTAACGATCGTCATTGAAGGGAAATCATGTTAGACTTTACAACATAACATAATATAGCACCAGAAACATACTTACCGAACTGTCCAATCCCAAGGTTAGCAACATCAAGAAAAATAATACAGACCAGAATGAAGCCCATGGTATCGTAGCTAAAGCTTCTGGGTATACAATAAACACTAAACCTGGACCTGCAACGGATAGTGTAACTTTAATTGGAGATATTTGATACGGAAAGCATAACAGTAGAAATGCTCATTTAGACTTTGTATAGCGGGAATGACCTACTCGTTTTCATGTTTAAATATGCACAGCTTGTAGCACCATTGTTTCAATTTATATTTCAATCAGAACGATTGGCTCTTTGTTCAAGTTTACATTCCGACCTGCATAACTCAAAGGGGGGACAAATGGGTAAGCCATGCGATATGAGATAATAAACTAAAGTAAACTACATATGTGATATTGAGTGATAGATTTACAGTTAACCATGCGATATTAGGTGATATATTAACAGTTAACCATGCGATATTATTTAATAGATTAACAGTTAATCATGAGATATAACCTGATAGATTCATAGTTAACCATGCAATATTAGGTGATATATTAACAATTAACCTTGAGATATGAGTGATAGATTAACAGTTAACCATGAGATATAAGGTGATAGATTAACAGTTAACCATGAGATATAAGGTGATAGATTAACAGTTAACCTTGAGATATAAGGTAATAGATTAACAATTAAGCACGAGATATAAGGTCATAGATTTACAGCTAATCATGAGATATAAGGTGATGGATTAACAGTTAACCATAAGATAAAAGGTAATAGATTTACAGTTAACCTTGAGATATTAGGTGATAGATTAACAATTAACCATGCGATTTGATGTGATAGATTAACAGTTAACCATGCGATATAAGGTCATAGATTAACAGTTAACCTTGAGATATTAGGTGATAGATTAACAGTTAGCCTTGAGATATAAGGTAATAGATTAACAGTTAACCTTGAGATATAAGGTAATAGATTAACAGTTGACCTTGAGATATTAGGTGATAGATTAACAGTTAGCCTTGAGATATAAGGTAATAGATTAACAGTTAACCATGAGATAAAAGGTAATAGATTTACAGTTAACCTTGAGATATAAGGTAATAGATTAACAGTTAACCTTGAGATATTAGGAGATAGATTAACAGTTAACCTTGAGATATTAGGTGATAGATTAACAGTTAACCATGAGATATTAGGTGATAGATTAACAGTTAACCTTTAGATATAAGGTGATAGAATAACAGTTAACCATGAGATATTAGGTGATAGATTAACAGTTAACCGTGATTATAAGGTGATAGATTAACAATTAACCATGAGATATAAGGTGATAGATTCATAGTTAACCATGCGATATTAGGTGACATATAAACAGTTAACCTTGAGATATAAGGTGATAGATTAACAGTTAACCTTGAGATATGAGTGATAGATTAAAAAGTTAACCATGAGATATAATATGATAGATAAACAGTTAACCTGAAGATATAAGGTGATAGATTAACAGTTAACCATGCAATTTTGAGTGATTAGCAGTATATATTGTATTGTGATTCATAACGAAAACTTACCCTTTAAAGCGACATCTTCTATAGCTTTGCCTTGTTTTAAAGCCATATAACCGATAACAGAGAAAACAGCAACCCCAGCTAGCAGACTGGTAAAACAGTTGATAATAGATGTTATTATAGCATCACTGAAACAAAGAGGCATCAATATATATATTATGTATGTATATTATGTGTATATTATGCAAGAGAGTTTCTAATCACTAAAATCATTGAAAATATTATGGTCTTGTATGAATATGAGTTTTAGTTTATAAATGCTATAGATCATTTGATGTATATATATAGTTTTTTATTGTTATATCTAGGCAATCAGGGAATTGTTTAACATCATAACACTGGACATTTTAATGAGATATAGTTGTTTGTACCTTGCCCAACGCATTCCGTTTATACCAGTACTAGATTGTTTAAACTACATCTAATTAAATACTTACAAGTAACAATTATTATCAAATTTATTATAACTGGATAATGCTATTAAAGTACCAAACCCTGGACCCAGCGAGAAGAAAACCTGTGCTGCAGCATCCAACCAAACCTAAAAAATGGAATTTACTTTTTAAAGTTTTTAAAAGTGCCTTTATCCTTATTCACATATTGTCTTTTTTCTTCGTACACGTTCTTTTGTTTTCGAATAGATGTGGTTTTGGTTAAAGATTATAAGATTGAGAAGATGCTTAGAACAAAATATTATCATTTTACCGTTTGCATAGATTCATTTTGAACCACTATAAAACAAAGGGTAGAAATAAACAAAATGATTTGTTTCAGGTCATCTCAGATTTGAATCAGGTTATTAAGGCATAAATACATCAAAGTAATAGGAATTTTAATAGGACAAAGTAAATTGTTTCAAAGATGTGGTACCATAAAGACGTCTAGAGTCTAGCCCCAGTATTTCATCATCTCTCTTAGATTTAGTACCTTATCAATCGCTTGATTGATCAAACTCATGAAAACTTCTAAGAAGATTCCAGTCGTGGCTAATTCTGCTCAATTACTGGTGATTATGACAAGGATTTCACAATATTAAGTAGATGTTTTGAAATAATGTTGATAATAAAAGCCCGAGGATAAAATAGATGGTAAGGCTAACATATTGACCTGTGTAAAGGTTAACATTTGAGACGCTGAGTAAACTCTAAGGTCAACTTGCCACTGGTCGTTTCAATAATTACCATTTGACTAATAAACAAATACTAATCAATCAATTAGTTTCTTTTATCATTTGATCTGTGGTCAATGATCTGAATTAACAAACAGATATTTTCGCCCTTGATGGCCGTCTAATATGTTTTGTGCACTCCAATTATATATCATCTTAAACCACTGAAAATTACCGTGACGAATGTTAGGTTAAGAAGTTTCTTAAGACCCGGGTTGCGGATAGGACGTTCTTGAAAACAATATATGTTATTTGATCAGATCTCTAAAACTAAACACAATGATTAAGGTGGTTGAAACAAAGGCAGAGTTAAAGATGCTTCCATCGTGGTTAAGTTTAGAATGTTAAAACCCAAATTGTTAGTGCCTCTAATAATGACATAAATATAGTTTCAGGATTCAATACCTACCTGGACAGTAAGAAGTCTGGTAAAATCAGGTCTGATGTAATACAATAGACCAATCTCAGCCCCTGGTAAGGTTACACCACGTATTAACAAGGCAAATAATATCACAAATGGTGCTATAGCTGTTACCCATACAGCCTGAAAATAGATAGTTTAACAGATTACATTTACAGTTCCCAACGACCTACCATGAAAGTTACGTCAGCACCCCGAAACATATATCAGCTTGCCGAGGATTGTAGAATGTTGCCGTTCTAAAAACTACTAAATATGTGTTTGGGTCTGGTGCGGAATTGGATGATGTGTAAGTAATTGATTATCTGATATATATTTTTTGATTGTAGCCTTTTAAAAAGCATCTCTTTCTTGTGTTTCTCAGGTATTTCTATTTTTAAAGCTTCCCCGCCAATAGGAGACGCCATTTAGAACTGTTTAGTCTCGTTATAACCAACGTTATATACCAATGCTGACAATGGAAGTTATTCGGATAAACCTGGATAGGATCGAATAACGTTTAAAGTGCGAAAGGGATACTAGTATTAGAGTTCTATTTAATTATTATTGTCATTTGTTTCAATCATTTGTCCTCTTAACGATAACAATTACCACCAACCTTGTCCCATTTCTACCACCTGCCCTATATTCTAGTAGATTAATCATGGTTGTTGAAGACAAACCGTAGGTATCGTTGGACATCTAACAAGTCAAAGTCTTTATTATAATGTCAACCGTCGCCTACGTATCTTTATTATACCAGCCTCATCCGGAGACATTATCAAATTATTTTTATCGAATGTTTAAATAAAGGAATCAAGCGTCACATGAATTCCCTGCTTCTTGATTTGTCCGGATAGTGGGTGTCCTCCAGTAATATCAGTTAAAGGATTCTTAAAACGTTTGACAAAGACGACGTGTTGCCTCCTCGACAAAGGTTGCATCTTAATCAGTCTTTCAACGCTTGACAAAGATGACATTGAAACGACTCTTAATAAAGATGGCATCTAAATGACTCTTGCTCCACGGACAGAGATGATATTACTTAAAAATGCTTACTTTGATTGAAATTGACATCAATGCCTCGATACACAAGTTTAGAAAACCTCTTAACAATCCTTTTGAATGAGAATGGATTCGTGGTTACAAGACAATAATGAAGTCGAGGGACTCACCTTACCCGAACTTTTAATTCCTTTCCATAAACAAAAATAAATGATGACAAATACAGCTAATAAACATAAACACAAATCCCATTTTATATTCCCAAGGTCATTTATGCCGGTTGACTTTTGCATTTCCAAAACTTCCCGCCTAAAAAATAGAAAAGACTATGGTTAAAGTACGATAATCAGTATTAAAGTGCATTTACATCAGGTAAAGGGTTCGAGCAGGAGCCACAAATTCACAAATTGTCCAGAGGGGCAAATGCCCAGAGGGGCAAATGTCCAGAGGGGCAATAGGTACCTCACTTTCTTAAAATGATTTTAAAAAAATGGAATGCAGATATTATGTCCATCTTCCGAATGCACTGCCCTGTCCTATACTATACAGGGGGTGTCAAACATGTATACATGTAACATTTATTCTAGCTTTACCTTTGAATACATTTTTATTCTTATTTGAGCTGTACTTTTAATACATGTGCATGGAAAGGTGAGCGGTAGGTTAGGTGTGAATGTCAATATCAAAGCACAAGTTTTCAATAAAAAACGAAACGAGAATAAAATCATAAGCAATAATCATTCATGTCAATAGCCGACATAAAAGCATGCTGTGTTGTTTATTCAATAGGTAATTTTGTATTCTGCTACATTTTCTGGAAATCTTCTTGGCGGTCCGAATTGCGCTCTACAGAAAAAAATATAGGAACATTATCCTTAAGAAGAAATGATAATCATATTGGCAGTGTGAAAACGACCCTTTATTCGTCATTCAGTTATTAATTGGAATTTCCGCCAATAATACAGAAAGAGGCAGCCCGGTTATTATTATTACACTTACAAGAAATATTCTTCAGCGGGCGATGAAGAGGTATTGGTGATGTTTTCAGCAGTTTGTAATGAGACACAGTTTGGTGTGTTCCAGGAATTATTACAAGACTTCCAGGGAACCTCGGCAGTAAACGATGCTATAAGATAATACACCGCCCAAGCTATAACCGTGTTATAATATGAACCAATAAATGTGGCTATAAAACAGATACCGTAACCAATTCCTGTTAAAAAAAAACAGATAAAAAAATATCTTCAGATAGTTGAGAAGAGTAAAAACTTTTATATAGTCTATAAAAGAGACAGCAATGCAAAATAAAATGCATGTTGTGGGATGGGGTGGAATTCCTTCATTATAGAATCATAATATAGTAGATATAATATTCCCTAATACATGTATGCCAAAAGATGCGACAGTGAATCGGACCACCCTTAGTTTTTGACGAAATATAAATGGAAAATTAGCCTCTATACAATCTAGTCCCTCTTCGTCTGCCTCGGCGTTATATAGCCTGAGCGTCAGAAATTTTAAAAATTTTGATATGTAAGCAACTTAATACTTACCACACAATACATTGAACTGATATGAAACCAATTTCATACTTACCACAAAAGATTGGACAGATCTGTAACCATATTGATATTGGACCACTTCTATGATATTGCCCTAAAGCCAGTTCCATATAAAATAATGGTATACCAATAAATATTAACATGATAAAATAAGGTATCAAAAAGGCTCCTGAAATAGAAAAGACATAAGAAATTAGACGCAATTAGTTTCTATCAATGGTTCTGGTCTGAGGGAATGATATTGACAAATATTTCGGGCGAAAAAAATTTAGACAACGTGTACATTACACTATTGATGTTGCTGATACCTCTCGACTATTTATCTCTTCTGTCCCTACACAACTACAGAATGGTTCTTGCACAGAAAAAATCACATGTTAAAGCAATAGGTTTCGTATGCACTACTGCCTTCCGGAAGCTCTGAGTAAGAGAAATAAAATAAAGGAAGTCTCTCCTTTAATCTACATATTGTCTAAAGATGATTGTAAAAGCAGGTTATCTTATTTTCTTTATAAAGTTTTTATAAGAATGTTTTATATCAGGTTCTGTTTCAACTTCATTGTTTTTACACTTATATTATCGTGGTTTTATCTCGTCTATTGTAACAACTTGCTTATATCGTGTTAAGAAGAAGATACACAAATAAAAATTCAGAAATTTGAAATAAACTAAGCCTTTGTGCATTCATTGAAGTAGAATTGCATTCACAAGCTTCATTCCAGAAAGGCCTCGGCCTCTCACAAAAATTATAATATTAGAACTTCAATTCTATACATTTTAACAATACCAAAATAACTTTATAAGTTACGTATGTATGTGCAATAGCATGGAAAAAGGCATCTGGCCCGCAGCCTAGATTGTTTGGAAGCAAGTACGGGTAATATAATATTCGACATGGCATTATGGTGTGGTGTTTGGTTGGAGTAAGACTTTTTTGAAGGAGCAACAATATTTTTCGGGGGAGGAGAAGAGGCGCTGCTACAGACTTGCCAATCATCCCCTAACTACTAACAATAACATGTCGCAGCCATAATTCTAACTAAAACCTTTCAAACTTCGAAACCTTAAAACTTTTTTAAGATTGCAATAGGCACCATTGTTGTAATTTTTGTTTATGCAGTGATTTGATTTGATCATACTCCAAAGTATTTCGTCAATAAGAGGCCTCTAGCCATAATGTATACAATGAATGAAATAATAAAGAATCCCCTTCCCCCAGACACCTACTTCCTAATAAAACAACGCCTCTTCTGTTTGAATCTATGTTAAAATATAAATGATGTAAATAAGCTTCATTATATAAAATAATTACAGACGATATGATGTCTTAATCATTTAATTCACATGATATCTTCTCAACTATCAATCATTAGAGAGATAATAATCAGAGGACGAGGCGATTTATGAAGTGTTAATAAGAAAACTATCTTAAATAAATTATTTATTTCTGACATTTCATTTAGAAACCACACAAGATATTTCAACGAGAAAGACTACATTTATAACCATTCTAAATTTGACTGATAAATCATGACAGATTTAACTAAGGAATAAATGATACGTGTATGAAAATATCTATTAAAACCTTGTATTTATAATGTACAGAGTATGTTTGTATTGTTGTCGCTCCAGGGGCTAGTGTTTTAGGGTACAGTGTTTAATTTGTTTCATATATTAAGTTTCCGTGTTTCTGTTTTGTTCCCTAAAAGCAGTAGGCTATAATAAATACCGTGTTTTGAGATTTGCTGGCTCCAATGCCTTATCTTTTGTTGATAGTTTTGTTATTGTGATTTCATGTATTCTGTATACATGTATATCTTTCGATTCCAATGAAACCCATATTTTGGAAAAGGTTAGGATACGTTTTACATGATGGAATATTATTTTTAACTGCATAACGTTTAATTGCCCGATATGTCACAATCACATTCGTCTCGATGCTAGCTCACTGTCTAATCCCCTTTTCTTGTTATTCCGAATGAACAATGTAAAACAATTTTTCATGTCGACATAGCCACGGCATATCTTAAATGGCACATGATTGTGAAAAGTACCACAAAGGGGTAAAATTGTATAAATTTTTATATAAATAGATGGGAAACGTGGTGGAATAAATATCTAGACCCTTACTTACATTCTCAAGTAAAGAAAGGCTTC
Source organism: Nipponacmea schrenckii (assembly GCA_030562195.1). NCBI lineage: Eukaryota > Metazoa > Mollusca > Gastropoda > Lottiidae > Nipponacmea > Nipponacmea schrenckii. The sequence continues at coordinate 19,358,963 of CM060201.1, forward strand.
TGCAAGCGACTCACAGGAAACAGTCTTGATCATCCACATGATTGCACATGAACCTGGTGCCAAATTTTCATTTTGAAAAGTGATTTGCCTGCAGATTTTTTAAATTGAGTGCAATTTACCCAGATAAAATATTTTGAAGACCACATGTCTTGAAATATATTTTAAGAATATAAACTTCGACTTGGCATGACAAATGAAAGATTGTTTAAATGATATCCTGCATGATTTGTTACATCCTTATATACAAACTCAGGTTTAATTGGAGCCGTCAAATGTGTTTGTTTTCCATTTCCTTTCAGATTCTCTTTGAAATTTGGAGGAAATGACGTAAATAAATTTAAAAGGGCACCCGAAGGCTGTAATGCAAGTATTACATGTTAGACACTTGAAATGTAGATTCGAAATTAGAACGTGTCTGTGTTATTCAACTATTAATTAATCCGAGCAAGATTCTTGTAAGTAACTCGAAATCCCATGTAGTTAAAGCGATGCTGCGTCTTAGAATGAACATAAAATTTAAGTTCTCAAGAATGGTCAATATGAGTATATAGATTCACCAGTGTACTTACCTGGTGTAATAAATTAACAGAATTCCTTAAAAAAACGTTCATTCTAAGACCTATTATCTCTTTAACATGGAGATTCGAGTGAGCAACATCCTAGTAAATAACTCGAATAAACTCGAACTAAATTACAGTTACTCAATCAATATATGTTTTTTAATTTAAGAAATGCAATAAAAGCAACCTTTAAATAGAAAAATAGAAAACGCTGTATTATACAAGTCCACGCTGTTCCTACGCACTATTGTTCTGTTCTTTATATTTTCACCACAATATATAGGCTTGAGGCTCTCTTAATTCAATTAATGCTGAGGCTGCAGACGTTTTTGAAATCATATAAAAATTGTTGTAGGAGGAGAAATGAAAAAACAATACCAATTTTAGAGAATAATTTCTTACTTTTGTTAAAAACAGAATGAAATAATGTGTCAGTTTGCATTTTTCTTCAGAACAGAATATCAAAGCTGTTTTTATTATTAAAGATCCTGTTCATTTAGGATGAATATCTGTATTTGAACATATTAAAAAGTAAATATTGACAGCATTATTAATGACCTTTAAGACCTTCGAGTTGTGTGTGAATAATTACAGGGCAGTACAAAACGAGAAATTCACTGTATGTATAATTGAACTTGTTTGAAGGTATTTTAAAGGCTCGACTTCTTATCATTAAGCTCGAGATTTGATTGAATAACTTGTGGACTGTATACCTTTAATTAACTGTATGTATATTAAAACATGTCTGGAAGTATTTTAATGACTATTATATTCTAAGATAAATAAATCAGTAATAAAGTTATCTAACTACCGTCATCTTTTACAATCTTTTAATTATCATATCATACTCTATAACACACTCATAAATATTATTATCGTTTTTTCTAAATGCACTATAAAGGGTTGCACGCCTTCATTCATATCAAAATACATTATGAAACCTCATTATTAGTCTTTATGTTATATACAATACGCGTATATATCGTTATTCTGAAGAGAGGAAAACTAATAATTGTTAGGCATTCTATAAGAAATATAACTCAGTAATTATTTGCTGCTTTTAAATGAAAACATAATCGCGACAAACGGCAAAGAATATAAAATCAGACAAAAAATTGAGTGCCATCAGTATAGAAAATAGAACAAACAAGTTCAAAAATGGTAAATTTGTCCGTGGTTCGCAAAAGGGGGGGGGGGGGGTGTCAGCATTGTCGAAATTTCCACCACTCTTTTTTATTTCAAAATACCGTTCTTCGAAATTTCAATCTTAGTCATATGTGTATAGCTAAATTTGAGGTTTATTCGTGGATAAAAGTTTTAAATCTAAGTTAAAGCTCTACTTTCTGCACCTTCAAGGCTATAGGATATAGTTATTGTGTTTTAATTTGATAGATATACCAAGTTGTGGTATTTGTCACATTTGTAAAAGTGTTTGTTATAAGTAAGTTTTAAGAAAAATATCAAATCGAATCGTCAATTCTCAAGAGTATAATTAGTGCCAGACAAAATTTTAAATTGTGAATTTTCTACACAGCTCACGTAACTACTCTATAAACTCGACTTTTTATTATTTAAAATTTTAAAACAAGTTTGTTTTGTTACATCTAGAATTCCCTTTCCTGAGACGTTTTCTACAATAATTTGACAGCATTATTCTGACTACATTTCTCCTACATTTCTCCTCCAAAGAGACAAACTGGGGGTTCTGGCTTGGATAAAGCGCTTTGTTATTTAGTATCAAAAAGCTTCAGTTTCATTTAATTGTTTCGATTTTTTACCTGAGAATCAAATTATTTTGATGGTACATAAACCCACTTTCTTATGACAGCTGCTTCGATATCAAAACTCTTCACTCTTCTAGTCAACAATAACTGATTCTTGGTGACTACTAAGTTCATTAAGAGACCTTTGATGCATTATTATCAATTGTTTGATTTAAACATATTTTATTGACAAAAATCAAATGGAATCGGACAAAAGTTTCGAAAACTTAGTGCGGCCCTTTTCAAAAATACAAATACATACAATTGAAAAATAATCAATTCTTTAGACTTACATTCTCAAATAATGATAGAAAATGAGATGAGAGTAGGTTTAAGAGAGTTTAGGTTTAAGAGAGTTTAGGTTTAAGAGAGTTTAGGCTAAAGGGAATATAGGTTTAAACAGTTTAGGTTTAAGAGATTTTAGGTTTGAGGGAGTTTAGATTTAAGATAGTTTAGGTTTAAGAGAGTTTAGATTTAAGAGAGTTTAGGTTTAAGGTAGTTTAGGCTTAAAGGAGTTTAGGTTTAAGAGAGTTCAGGCTAAAAAGAATATAGGTTTAAGGGAGTATAGGTTTAAGAGAGTTTAGGTTTAAGGGAGTTTAGGCTTAAAGGAGTTTAGGTTTAAGAGAGTTCAGACTAAAAAGAATATAGGTTTTAGTGAGTATAGGTTTAGGGGCGTATAGGTTTAAGGGAGTATAGGTTTAAGATAGTTTAGGTTTAAGGGAGAAACTGTTTAAGAGGGTATAGGTTTAAGAGAGTTTAGGTTTAGGGGAGTATAGGTTTAAGGGAGTTTAAGTTTAGGGGAGTATAGGTTTAAGAGAGTATAGGTATAACGAGCATAAACATACCTTTATGATAACTTTAAGACATTATCATTACTGATTCAACAGTTCAGGTGAACCGTGTTTTGTTTCTAAAACTTAACGATCAACAACTTCTGATCTAATAAAACCCACTATATTGCCAAAACCTATTCTAAGTTATGAATATTGGTCTGTAGTGTACATGACACAACTTTAGGTGCATCCTTCTAATGAGATTATTTTTATCATTTGGCTATCTCACACCAATGTTGAATGTGAAATTTCAGGGACAATATTAGCCTTGTTGTGAGGTATATTAAATGCACCGTGGAACTTACAACTACCTGCTGTTTCTGTCACTCTAAATATAATAATTCAACTTATCTCTTTGATGTAAATACTTATACTGATATCAGTATCATTTCATTAGCTAAACTGCTGAGAAACTTGACTTAGACAAAGAGGATGCAGTGTAAAAATCGACACAATCACAAATGCAGCACGTAAAACTCCAATTAATTTATGATAAAACAACGGTCAAAGAAAGTTGGGCGTAAAAAGGAATAAATGTATAATTGGTTGGACCAATTTCACCGTGTTGTCTCTTATTGTATCCTAGTCGCCTTGACGGTGCGTTTCGGTGCGGAGAAAGGGATGGTGATAGAGGGAAAGTTAGTGTGTGTCCCCTCACTCACACCCCAACCTCTTTCACATAATCATCAAATCTGAGAGAGTAGATTTATTCACTATAACTTTAAATATTGGAGATGATTTATCATATTTTACCCAATCTGATCCAATATAATAACTAGAAAAACTTGTCATTTGAATAAGGCGAGTACTTTTTAATTAGCTATGTATTTCTCCTACCTAGATTCCAGCTAATGGTTAATTAAGCTCTACACACCTATATCGGTGAGGGCTTAGCATGTCCTGCTATAGTCAAGTTCAAATTTTAAGGAAATATTTAAGCAAGCATTTATATTTGATAGCTAAAAGAAAACTACATAATAAATATTTTCTAAAAAGATTCTTGTCATAAAAACTATAATCGTCAAAAAATAGAAATAACAAATATGGCTCATAAACCAGAGAGAAATAGTTGTAAGTTTTAAAATATCCAAAAACACAGAAAGACACCTTAGATAGCCAAATAGCTTATACCATTGTTTTATTTACATTAGTTATCTATATTGTCCCAAAATACCCTACTTTATACATATTTAGATGTATTAACGTGTTACATCATCAATTATAAATGGGTCCTTACAATGCCCTCTAATCAGATTAACGATAATCTCTTAATCCATTCAGTCAATATAAACATTTTACAAGATAAACACGTTATAAGAGAAAATTTGTAACTTACCTCCACCGTTTTTGAAACATATAAACGGAAATCGCCACACATTCCCTAAATCTATAGCAAATCCAATAATAGCTAATAAAAACTCAATCTTTTTTCCCCAAGTTTCTCTTTCCACCGTTCCTGGATGAGATATTTTGTTTCGATCATATTCAATATCATTACAGCGTGATTTATCTAATAATCCTTTCTGTTGGTGTGACATGTTGCTAGCACTATCTGACAAGGCTCGCTTGATATCGGTAGAATAAGTTTGTTTGTCTGAACATCGCGTGGTATTCCCTCTATCTGAACTCTGCCGCCTTCTTTTACTCAATGGTTGATGGTGGTTACATCTATTGTTTAAATCGGGGGAATCAAATCCAATGTTTATGTACTCACGTTTTCCTTCTTCGTGAGCATCTTTACCTATAGCGTACACTGATGGTTGATCCGATAAGATGTCCGAGACGGTCGGTTCGAAGCCTTGATTGATACGTTCCCATGTTCCCTCGTTCTCAACCGCGTCTTTCTCAATTGTGTATATGGTAGGTTGAGGGTCAGTTATATCCAAGCTTCCTTTACTCCAAAGCGGCATTTTCTATCACATCCTGAAAAGTAAAGGTATTCATCCACAGAGACAAGACACTCTATGTATAACCCATTGGTTTTAAAGACACATATTTTCTAATCTAAAACGCTATGCTCGCAGTCGTTCAAACTGATCTCCAAATAGCACAAAACTGACCATGCAGTTGTTAATGTGATTAACATTGAACATTGGGTATTTAATATAAACGTATATAAGTAATGAACTTGTACTTCATGATTAACGGTTTATTATAATTCACCTTAAAGACCCACACGTCAGAATTCACCCTTCGATATCAATCTGCAATTTGCGACTAATAACAACACGGCTTATTCGGTATCGATATACATATTGCGAGTAGGGTTTACAGGTAGGTATACGAGAAAAATGATGGAATCCAAGACAAATTAAGAAATCACAAAGCATTTATAGCGATGCATGTATGCACATTTCATATTTTCACATGATTTTAAAATGTTTCAAATAATGTGTTTCGACCAAATTTCACTTGTCGCCATCGTATGTAGAATAAAACAAAATGATTGTGATACATATATCTTATATTTTCTATTCATGGCCATCACCAAATTCCTATCAAACAGTATCATAATACATAATACATGTTTTTAGGTATGAACAAAGTCGGTATGTTTCGGTCTATAGGTGACCAAGAGTTCGTTTTGGAGTCAATTTGGTACCAATTTTGGTTTGTTCTTGAACTTAACTTCAAGATAATTGGAGACACAACAAGTTAATGGGTCAACATTTGCTAACCTTTAAGTTTCTTGTATTTATTTGATCTGTAGCAGAAGTTCGTTTGAAATAAACAGAATAATTATGAAAATGTAGAAACAGTTAATACCACACACAGAACTCAAGGTTTTTATTTTGCCGTGCTTTCATAAACAAATGTCTTTTTCTTTTAAATTAAATTGGTTGCCTTTTTAATTCCGATTTTTTAAAAGAAATTTCTTAAAAGCCTGGTGGCCAATTTTACCTTAAAGACAGCATGGCTTAGACACCGATGGTGATTTTAACCCCGTTTCTCCTATTAATAAGTCAGAGGTTCGAAATGAAAAGGACCGTTTTGTCTTTGAGATGGCAAATAACAGATGCCTAGAATGGCAGAAATTGATACAGGAATACTCTATTACATTGCACACTGCTAGGAGTAATTGTCCTTATATTCCAGGACAGACAAAGAGAATTACTGAAATGAACCCCATGTCTTAAATCACTTAAGTGATCAACATAATGACATAAAACAATCTTAGACAATCTGGTTTTTATTCAAGATTTCTGCGAATGGTGTTGATATAATTGATAAAAGTACAATACAATGATTTACATGCTCGATATTTACTACCGCCCATCTTTCATGACGTATCCAAATCAGAAAAAAGGCGATTTTTTTAGTTGATATTTACGATTTGACGTAATTGTAATCTAAAATAATGCCAAGTATTTTAAACGAAATAACAGAAATCCTCATCGTTTTGTATTTAACGGGCAATATATACCGACAGGGGTAGATAAATATGCCATTTACCAGCTCGTGCCAACTGGGTTTCCAGAAATAAAATATAAACTTTGACATGTTTTGATTTGCATTTGTTATTTTACCATTACTTTAAATACTATACAGATTGTAGATAACAGGGAGTTATATGATAGAATATAAAAGAACAAGAAGATATCAAAACATTAAAAACATAACCTATATCGCGAATAGATATAGAGATATCTTCATATTAATACATATTAAGATATCACCAGTATGTATTAAGATATCATCAAAAGCTATTACGATATCACGATTAAATACTAAGATATCACGAGTATATGTGTAAGATATCCTTGAGTAGATATGTAAAGATATCACGAATAGATATTAAGATATCATTAATAAATATAAAGATATAACGATATATATAAAGATACCACCAATATATATTAAATAATCAATCTTAATCCTTAATGTATATAAAGATACCACCAGTATATATATTAAGTAATCAACCTTAATCCTTAAGATATCACTAGAAGATATCAAAATATCACAAAAAAATTCATGTATACGGCTATACCATGGGAAGATATAAAGATATCCGTTATTCATTTAGTGGATATAAAAATATCAAGAGCATGGATCAAGATATAATCAGTATGTACTAAGATATTACATGTAGATATAAAGAGACAAGAAATAAATACACAGACATCACAATTATATGTATAGATGGTAGATATAGTAGAGTAGATATACAGCGATCATTAAGAGATATTAAGATATCACGTGTAGATATAAAACAAAGATAATACAAAGATATCAGAACCAGAAATAAAGATATCACGAACGAACGGGACTAAGATTTAAGTCTTGAGAAGCTATCACAAACACACCGTGACGAAACTATCAAAAAAGACACGGTATGGACGAGAGGTGGGCAGGTAGGTGTATCACACTTGCCTGAACATATATCATGATAAGAAACTAGCTTTTAATATAAAAGTTTCCGATTCGACATAAAAACGCATTTCTTATAAAAATCTAAATTTAAAGGGTGTTAGAGTTACAGATATGACACGATGATTGTCACATTGATTTAAAATACCTTAAAGGGATTGTAAATAGGTTTTTTACTTAAATATCTGGGACACTAATATCATCATTTTGCATCAAAATTCACGCAGAAGTCTGTAGTTCTTGCAATTTCGATAAAAATTAATGTTTGATGACCTCACTAATCGCTAATCGCAAATCCACAAATCAGGCCCTTCGCGATAATGACATCATAAACCGATTAGTATTACAGGAATAACAGGAACAACAGAGGTCTGATTTCAAAAATTGGAAAAGTATAATAATTGATGCTTTTAGTGTCGTCGATACGCATAAACTATTCAGTACTACTATGTCAGAAGTCATACAGATCCTCGAGCTAATTTAAATTCAGCTCGGGAAATTGCAACGTGTCAAAATTCTATAATGAATAAGATTGTTTGAGAATAGTAATTTTATTATAAATTTATACGTTAATCAAAAGATCTTTCTTTCCTTTCGTACATTATGAATTCTTAGCATACTGGATTTTGTATTGTTTTGTGTCATACGGTATTTAACGTTGGTTTGTTACGTATAAGGATAAGGACCTCTCCTTTAGACTTTCATTGAAAGAAAGTCCGCTTCCCTCGAAATCGGACAACAGAGAGGGTGTTAGCCCGTTATTATATGGGCTTGTGAGGCCCTCCGATGCAAGATCGGGACGTTCCACGGGGATAAAGACTTTTACAAATACCTGTAGATTTGAATTGAAATATTATATATAGCAAATTTAAAAATTATTTCATTAATTATTATATAGTGGTGAACGCTACGTTATCTCCATATTAGAACAACACGTTGAGTAAGTAACTTGGTGACTTTTGCATATATATTTTGACGTTTGTACCTATGTATAGGAGACCTACTCTTTCCGAAACACCTGATAATATATCTCATTTTACGAGTCCACTACTAATTTTTGATTTCGATTAACGGATTTGATTTTCACTTAAGCTAACGGATATTTTTTTTTTTATATCAGGATCAGATTCTCAGTCAGAAATCTTTTCTAACATGTATGGTACCATTCTTTCTCATTCAATGCTTTAATTTCGTTTTTTATTTCTGAAGTCTAAACGGTCAAATAATATATATTAAACAGATAAGCGTAGCATCTATTCTCACACAAATAAATCCAGATTTTCAAGAATAATAAACAATTCAAATATATTTGTCAACTTCTTTGTTTTAATAGATACATAAGACTTCATCCAGGACTACTTATGGCTCTTTCATAGAAAAACACACGGACGTAGAACAACATTTCTGTGTTTTTATTTCCTTGTAAGAAGCCTACGCCTTCGCATGCAAGGGTACAGAAACATGGAGCCACGTCATGTTAAACTGTTTGGATAACTGTATATATGACGAAGAGGGTCTCTATGGAATTAAAACATTATTTATGAGAAAATAAAAGAACTCATAATTAGGCTGTTCTATCAATCAAAAGGCATATATTCACACCTGACCGAAACGTGCAAAGATCAATGTCAGAAAAAATAATGATCTTGTTCGACCTCGCTGCATTTTCTCTGATCAAGTTGTCGACACAAGTTCCATATATTCATATCGAATAGTTAATTTCTATTATCCAAAATAAATCCAATGAGAATTTTTATTTCGCTATTCTCTTAGATTCACTATGATACCGTTATATCATCTTCACAATGGTCAAGGCATAACACAAAATTATAAAAATAAATTCAGTAACACCTTGACCATTGTGAAGATGCCGTAACGGAAGTTCCTATTATGAAATAGATACATGTACAATACAATGACTTTTCCTATGACAGCTAAATACATGTTTGAGTTTTGATCTCTCACGTTTTATAGCATATTATGTTGTCCTTTAGGCTAATATGTTGCAGAAAAGGAGTGACATCCAGACTTTTGTTTTCGTAGCATCTATGCGTAGACAAAGTAGGACTTGATAATAGAGACTATAGAGCTTTTCTTCGATAGAAAATTTGGCAATTATCATTATGTTTAACTATGTACATGTTATAAAAACATATTTTACACATATAATATGATCTACATTGTAAAGTTATAGATGAGTGTCATAATTAGACTATAAACTAAGGTAATAAATAATGCGTGAAATTACATGTCGATATCTTTCTTCATTAGATAACTTAAACAACTACATTTAAAGGCCCTATCACACTGCTCAGAACATAAGTTTTTTGCCCCACAACAACGCATTATTGTGCACATTGTAAGGAATTGGTTGAGACAACAGTTGTAATTAACCTGTTTGATACTCGTCGAAGGATCTTTCACAGTAAGCGCATACGCGTATAGAAACCCAGAGTTTTACTAAGAGCTCCAGGGGCGTAGGCCCAGGGGGGCAGGGGGACACGCCCCCCCCCCCCCCCCAGGAGGGGGACATGATATCATGTGCCCCCCCCCCCCACACACAAATAGTTTGAGTAGGGTGTCTTTTGTAGGCGTTAAATAGGCACAATTTGGCATTCAAGAACATCAAAGGTTTTGCATTGTTTTGTCTCATACGGTATTTAACGTTGGTTTGTTACGTATAAGGATAAGGACCTCTCCTTTAGACTTTCATTGAAAGAAAGTCCGCTTCCCTCGAAATCGGACAACAGAGAGGGTGTTAGCCCGTTATTATATGGGCTTGTGAGGCCCTCCGATGCAAGATCGGGACGTTCCACGGGGATAAAGACTATTACAAATACCTGTAGATTTGAATTGAAGGCTTTGTTGAAATATTATATATAGCAAATTTAAAAATTATTTCATTAATTATTATATAGTGGTGAACGCTACGTTATCTCCATATTAGAACAACACGTTGAGTAAGTAACTTGGTGACTTTTGCATATATATTTTGACGTTTGTACCTATGTATAGGAGACCTACTCTTTCCGAAACACCTGATAATATATCTCATTTTACGAGTCCACTACTAATTTTTGATTTCGATTAACGGATTTGATTTTCACTTAAGCTAACGGATATTTTTTTTTTTTTATATCAGGATCAGATTCTCAGTCAGAAATCTTTTCTAACATGTATGGTACCATTCTTTCTCATTCAATGCTTTAATTTCGTTTTTTTATTTCTGAAGTCTAAACGGTCAAATAATATATATTAAACAGATAAGCGTAGCATCTATTCTCACACAAATAAATCCAGATTTTCAAGAATAATAAACAATTCAAATATAATTGTCAACTTCTTTGTTTTAATAGATACATAAGACTTCATCCAGGACTACTTATGGCTCTTTCATAGAAAAACACACGGACGTAGAACAACATTTCTGTGTTTTTATTTCCTTGTAAGAAGCCTACGCCTTCGCATGCAAGGGTACAGAAACATGGAGTCACGTCATGTTAAACTGTTTGGATAACTGTATATATGACGAAGAGGGTCTCTAAGGAATTAAAACATTATTTATAAGAAAATAAAAGAACTCATAATTAGGCTGTTCTATCAATCAAAAGGCATATATTCACACCTGACCGAAACGTTCAAAGATCAATGTCAGAAAAAATAATGATCTTGTTCGACCTCGCTGCATTTTCTCTGATCAAGTTGTCGACCCAAGTTCCAGATATTCATATCGAATAGTTAACTTCTATTATCCAAAATAAATCCAATGAGAATTTTTATTTCGCTATTCTCTTAGATTCACTATGATACCGTTATATCATCTTCACAATGGTCAAGGCATAACACAAAATTATAAAAATAAATTCAGTAACACCTTGACCATTGTGAAGATGCCGTAACGGAAGTTCCTATTATGAAATAGATACATGTACAATACAATGACTTTTCCTATGGCAGCTAAATACATGTTTGAGTTTTGATCTCTCACGTTTTATAGCATATTATGTTGTCCTTTAGGCTAATATGTTGCAGAAAAGGAGTGACATCCAGACTTTTGTTTTCGTAGCATCTATGCGTAGACAAAGTAGGACTTGATAATAGAGACTATAGAGCTTTTCTTCGATAGAAAATTTGGCAATTATCATTATGTTTAACTATGTACATGTTATAAAAACATATTTTACACATATAATATGATCTACATTGTAAAGTTATAGATGAGTGTCATAATTAGACTATAAACTAAGGTAATAAATAATGCGTGAAATTACATGTCGATATCTTTCTTCATTAGATAACTTAAACAACTACATTTAAAGGCCCTATCACACTGCTCAGAACATAAGTTTTTTGCCCCACAACAACGCATTATTGTGCACATTGTAAGGAATTGGTTGAGACAACAGTTGTAATTAACCTGTTTGATACTCGTCGAAGGATCTTTCACAGTAAGCGCATACGCGTATAGAAACCCAGAGTTTTACTAAGAGCTCCAGGGGCGTAGGCCCAGGGGGGCAGGGGGACACGCACCCCCCCCCCAGGAGGGGGACATGATATCATGTGCCCCCCCCCACACACAAATAGTTTGAGTAGGGTGTCTTTTGTAGGCGTTAAATAGGCACAATTTGGCATTCAAGAACATCAAAGGTCTGAAATTTTGCGCCTTGACGACAGGGGGACAATTTAATCCGTTTTCTGCACTCACTCTTTAGAAGCGTCGTCACGAAGTCGGTCGCATATTTTCGTCAATTGAAAGGTATCGGTCGCCCAGCGCCCTGTCGGGCCTACCCCGCCCTGTTGAATACATCGGACACGGGCAGACAAGCGAATTTAATCGCACGGGCGTAAAAAATAATCGCTGTCGACAGAAAGGGGAACATAAGGTATTTGTTGAGCGATTTTGAAATAAGCGGCGAATATTGTGTTTTATATGTTGAATGAATATTTAAAAGATAAAAAAAAGCGGCGATTGGGCGAAAACAAAAGATTGTGTGCACCCTATATTACCGGATCTCGAGGAGCACGAAATTTATATCGTCAATTCTTGGCAATATTATTGGATGACTGGAAAATTCAGTAACAAGCGAGGAGTTGCTTTCCTTTCAATAATATTTCGGAGAGCTATAAAGAAACGGTGTCACAAGCTCAACTGAAACGTTCTCATGCCGACCCATTTTGAGTAAACCCTTGGTACGCCACTGGTCCCCATCACATTGAAAAAGCGATCTGCGCCCCTGAAGAGCTCTAATAGATTTTGCAGTCTGTCAACATACCTTAGGCGGAAGTATTGATTGTTTTGCAGTAGGTCTACGCCCTTAGAATGAACCCTGACGATGAACCTCAGTGTATCTTAGACGATGATATCAATGTCCAATGTTTTATAATGTGTTGTAATGACACTATTTATTACACAGTGTTATCATAATATTGGTCTATTGATAAATTATTAAGATTTACTTGATTATGAAGAAATATACTTGAACTAGTACACACACCTCCATATACCCCCCATGTTACCCTACATGTATATTTAAGGGATGTTATTGACCCGATAAATATGGTCCTAGCTATTCCCCAGGAAAGTGTATATAGGGTCAGATTTATCCTGTTATGATATAAAATTCGAATTTGCATTTGATCAAGGAGCCTGACATTTAGATCCACATATCCTTGACATTGACTTACTAAAGACATGGAGATGAACCTGTGTATACATATATCTGACTACTTTAAATAGACGCCTACCTTGTGTTCTTGACCCAGTTAATCCATCGTTTGTTTGGATGTTTATTGGGTACATTGTTTACATAATTATACAGCTTTCTGACACACGATATAGTGTTTTAATCCATACCCATGTCTTTAATTGTGATAAAAGTGTGAAGACTTACGATAAAATCTGTCCGTAATTGTAGAACTATGAACTTTCTCAGACTTTAGTTTGCCACCTTCACTCCCAATCACTGAATGAAAAACCTGCTTGGTGTCTGTATGCTATATAATGAATAATATACAAAAAACTCAAACAAATATTGTTTACTGCTATAACCAATGCATTTGGGTATGGTTAAGGACAACATTCAAGGGAAATCCCAAGTATGACATGACTGTTTTGGGATCATCATATAGCCACTTCAATTCGCATTATGGAAATGAGTTTAAGTTTGAGTTAAAATCATACGTATATCTGAAAGTTTTTGAGTTTTCCTTGAATTTCACACACCAATCACTGAATGAATAACTGTGCGCTATAATAATTTTAAAAACACATCAAACATTGTTAATTTTTTGAAAATGAATCGATTATCATTTACTGTTCATTCCAAACCCTTCATCGAAATGTCGTCATATCTAAAATCGCATCAATACAATATGTCACACCAATTATCATTTAAATCGGATGAAAGCTGTAGTCTTTCTAGTGCCCTGCTACAAATTTTGACCCGTTATAACTCATTCAAGGGCAATAATCCGAAAAGCTTTCTTCAAAAAGCATTCATTAGACTAAGTCAAGGCATAAACTAAAAATCCTTTTATAAATAAATCTTTAACCAAGATTTCATCAACATACACAATTACACCAAATTTCTTTTAAGTCAGATTAAAACGGTATTCCCTGTTGTGCTTCAAAGACATGTTGCCACAGGGATCGACGACACGGGTGATGGCAACTTTTACATGTGGGAGTATAAAACATTGTTTACTGCTGAACTATGCTGAAGTTCTATAGCTTTTGGCATAATGTTTTATGCAATATCCATGCTGATAATTTATGATAAAGAAAAGAGACTTAATAGACTGTATTATGAACTTTCACTTATCTTACCTTTCGCACACCTTAGTCAATATTTGGATACACTTTAGGCCAATTGATCAATTATTGAGCTATATTTATAGTATATATATATAAAAGTTATTTTGTTTGTATTTTGCATTAAAGGTGTAAATTCGATCATGTAACTCAATCTACCTAAATATTGTGCGAATTGCAATTAGTACAGCGAATAAAGGGAAATAACTACACATTTAAATGACTGTTAGACACAGTTAAATTCATTAATATATCGATTGCTGTCCAATACATTTTAACATGGGTATAAAAGAAAACTTTTGTGTTTTTAAACCTTGACCTATAACAGAACAAAGTGAAAGAAAAGAACGACAGGGTGAACCACCAATTCTGTGCCATGAATGCGCCCTCATAGAATCAGCCCTTACAATGCTCTTGTGAACAGTGTATCTTATACAATGATATCAATGTCCAGTATCCAGTATAGAGCTAATAGATTTTTGCAGTAAGACTTCGGGATTTTTTTGCAGTAAGCCTAAGCACTTATTTGACTTTTAAAATGAGCCCTGACAATGAACCTCAGTGATATCAATGTCCAATGTTTTGTAATCATAAGATTGGTCTATTGTCCTATATTAACAAATCATTATCCTTTTTACTATACGGTATACTTGTACTAGTATATACACTCCTATTGTCCCGTGTCATGTCTGTTGTAAGTGATTAAAACATAACTTTAATTTCTTATGGCTCCTGAATCATACTAAATGAAATGCCCCATTTTCTTTCTTACTTCCAATCAGTTTTTTTCAGAACTTTATAAGGCCCTGCTCAGCAACTCCTTCCTTAACTGTTATATTATTTGTGTATTTTTGCTCTGAAGTTTGGTAGTCTGCAAATCCAGCAATCCAACTTTTCATCATTTTATTAACAAATGTGATAACAATTTGGTGTCATATGAAAAAAAAGACATAGAAGAATAGCTGAAAGAAACTGAATCCATTCAGTTGTGATAGAAGTAATAAATAAATAAATTTACAATATTCTTTTACTATCGGTATCCTTAATAACAATAACATAACATCTGATCTACCTGATTCACCTTCAGATTTGTTCTGTAGAAAATATATGCTTCAAGTCATCATGCTAAGTGAAGATAACTTTGTACACCAGGGTTTTTCAACTCAATCCTTTATAAAAATATATCCATAATATTATTCAGATAGCAGATTGATATATCCCAGGCCACACAATGGGGATTGCATCAACTCATCCCAACCAAAACCAATTTCCATGTTGGCAAGTGTAGCTAAGCAATAAGTAAGAAGAACATCATTATCAGTAGAAGAATAACAGAAGATAGATGCTAGATTCAAATTTGGTCATGGATAAAATTTCAGACATTTTTTACCAATCTAAATTAGAAGATTCACCTTCACTTTGAACTATGTCAGATTGTACACTATGACCTATATCAGCCTGTACACCTTCTGAAGGCAAACCAGAATCTGTAACAGTTTGTGACTCAAAGGTTTCATTGGAGGAGAGGACTTCGTATTTGACCACTCCACCGTCCAAACTTCCATCATCCAAATCACGATTCTGAGACAGGGAATTAAGATCTTGTTCCACTTTCAGAGGCAACTCTAAAGACTGGTTGATAATATTAGCATAAGATGTTTGACATTCCTCATCAGTGGAGTCAGTACTCACTATAATCTGTGGATTCACTTGCACAGACACATTTTCATGGACCTTTTCAACATGAATAGGCAATGTATGCACAATAATTTGCTCACTGGGTATAGAAGATCCTGCGAATGTTAGAGCACTGGTTACAGTTGTTTGAGGGTGAGAGATAACAAGAGAGCCTGAGGCATCTGTTGGCCATTCTTGCAATACTTCCACTGTAGCACCAGTGTGGTCTGGAACTGTAGCTGATTGAAGAGATATTGGTACATGTACTGCCATTGTAACATCTACATCATTTACACTGCTAGCTGTACCAACATGTTTGATTTGAATGTAAATTGATTTAAGATAACTCACAACATGTGAGAATGATAAATTTTGATAATTATTAATGTGTCTTTTTAAAGACCACCATTTACCCCTCAACCACTGAGGTGATCGAGCACTGGGCCACCCTTGACAAAGTTCATTCCAATCAATGTCTGACTCATTATCAACATCTAGATCAGACAATCTGAGGATCAACTGAACATCATCTTGTCTAGTCCATTCTGTACCACCGACTTCTTTCCAATTTAAATAATTTAACCACTTAGTTCTACACTGTTTCTCAGATCTAGAACCAACTTGTTCTGCTACTAAAGCCCAAGACAATCCACTGGTCACTTGTTCTCCTGGTTTCTTTTTAGCCAGGTCATGTACAGCTGCAGTCAAACGCTTTTCTTCATCCAACAGCCATTTTCCAGAATTACATTTATCTTTCATTAACCGACATTTGTCTTTCACAGATGAAGCACTTCTTCCTAAAGCAGTTCCAATTGAAATCCAATCATTTCCAAAAGTGACTCTCAAATCACGAAGCTTTTCCATTTCTTCAGGAGAGTATCGACCAACATGATTTTTCTGGTCATACATTCTAGTCACACGCCTATACACAGAAAACAGTGGTCTCTCTAATCCCTTAGCAATTGTCCTATAAAAGTCCTTTCGTTCATCTTTACTCATTTGAAATATAATTTCTG
The DNA here is from genome assembly GCA_030562195.1 of Nipponacmea schrenckii. Taxonomy (NCBI): domain Eukaryota; kingdom Metazoa; phylum Mollusca; class Gastropoda; family Lottiidae; genus Nipponacmea; species Nipponacmea schrenckii. The sequence continues at coordinate 19,375,994 of CM060201.1, forward strand.
TTGCATCTCCAATACCACGCTCGGCACAATACTCATCGATATTCTTCTTGAGCAAATCAACTTCAGATTTTGTCCATTGCCCTTGCTTCCATGTGTGTCCATGATTTTGTAAATTATTCTTGTCATCTCTTGTAGTAAACCATGCCTGAGTAACATCTTCTTTTGTACAGCTGTTTTTTGACTGCTTGCTAATCTTTCGCTCAGGTGTTTTACCAGTCCCTCCTTTAAGAAGAGTTCCTGTTTCTGAAGAAGTAGCAGATATGTTTTCTTCTTCCGTTAAAAGATCAGCAGGTGAAGTAGCAGAAATAGCTAACATATATGTCTGCCCATTCTCTCCTTGCAAACGAATAAATTTTGCTGGGTGTATGTAGTCTGCTGAACCTCCTTCCACAGTTTCAACTGCCACTGCATTGACCATTTTGGGAGCATCTTGTGCTGCTGCCTCACCCGAGACTATCACAAACTGTTGCTGGTTTTGAAGTGCTTCGATTTCTGAAATTGAGGTGATTGGTACTTCTGTTGAATCTGTGTTTGGTTCAGACATCACCATGTGCATTTTCTGCTCTACATTGACTACAATTTCATTTGGTTTCTGCATTTCATCTGCATTAGAGGGATTGTGATCTGTCACTTCGTTTCCTGATTCATCAACAATTGTAATTTTGGGTTCAGTTTTGATTTCTATTGGTATTTCAACCTCTTCATCGGTCAGTACCAACTCTGGTGCATAGCAGGGTTCCTGTTTCATCTCAACTTCCATAATTTCCGTCGACAAGAAATTCTAGATTTAGAAAATGAAAGTCTTCAAGCCCAATCTTCCAATAACAGATGCTTGTGAACTATTTATGGAACGCTGTCAGTCATTAGCTTTGCGAAATTATATACAAACAACTGAAAAAGCTGTGACTTTGATGAATTATCTTTCTCTTCTTCAGTGTTTTGATAAAAATGCATAAGATTTATCAATTCTCGCGAGATCTCTAACTCAGATCGCGTGATTAAATATGGCGACGAAAAGAGAAGCTGACGGATAGTGTTCGTGTAAAAATGTCGTTCTTAGAGTAGTTATAAATTGGATGTAAATAAAAATGGGTGGAAAAGACTCCAAACTTGCTGTTATATCGTTTGACGACGCAGTTAAACGAGGTATGTATGAATATTTTGTGCACAAGCGAATGTTATTGCTGACAACTGTGTCAAATTTTCAATTTCTGACAACTGAAATTTGACAGGCACGGCTGTAATTGCGAAATTAGTTTAAGTCAGATCTATTAATGGATGTTAGCCCCTTTTCCATATGTCAAACATTTGTGAATATCTTGAAGTGCATTTCAATTTTACAGTGAAGTTAAGCAAGACATGTGTTCCCAAATATTATCTGAATAGGAATATATTATGCCACATTATTAATAAATAATGTAATTGTAATGATAGATATAGCATAAGTCAGGCAAGAGAGTGAAGGTTTCTATTTCTCTGTCTTTAATGTTACAGCAAATGTTTAAATAAAAACGATCTGTCTGAGAAATTCAATACTATTTCAGAATATGATTATGATTATTCTTGGAAGTGCATACTTTGAAATTGTTGAAATTAAGCTGTCAGTTTCTTATTCAATTCAGACAATTTATTATGCTCTTTATTCAGTTGTCGATTGTCGTAATATTTCAAGTGGGTTTTAATCTGTATGTTTAGTTCAATATAAGTATTAAAAGATATATGTATTGTCATTTGAGACTCAATAGGCTAGACTTTGGTTTTCAAATGACCATGATCATGAATATTATGTGTAAACATACAAGGCTAAACACTTTAATATAGCATGATATTTGTAGAAGAAAACTGATTTATCTCATAATAAGTTAAACATGGAATGAAACAGAAATCTAGCATCTTCAACAAATAACTAAAAAAATTGAAAAATTGATGGTATTAAAACATCAGATTTTAATATCTAGGCCTTGTTAAAATGAATTGTGTCTATAAAAATGATAACTGCAACAGAAACTTAATTTGTTTTATCAATTGAGATCTAGTCATAGGCTACTGACATTATTTCTGTGCTGGACATTTGACAATATGTTATAGATAGGCTATTAAACTTTCATTTTGAATAATGTTAACTCTGTTGATTAAACTTTGAATATTTTAGACTAATTGACAATTTTGTGATTAAGTTGAATCCCATGATAAACTCTAGTTTTCACCCTACTCAACCTTGGGCTTACTAAGATTAGTTCCAAGAGATATCACAATTTTATAAATTTTAAGCTTATGTCACATTATGCTTTTTTAAAAGTATGTTACAGTGTTCTTTTACATGGTTTTTCAACAATTTCTTTTTGTTTTTTTATCAAAAATGTTTTTTCTAAATATAAGAAATCCACTAATGTCTTTAAATGAAAAAAGAAAAACCCAAAAATCAAAACTTGTGTTGAAAAGCATGAAACACACATCTGTTTGATAACATAAATGATGTTATGTTTCACCTCAATAACTCAATATGTGTATATTCATGATTTCAAATTTAATATTAAATTATGTGACATTCTTGTCAAAAGACATGGACTGAACTGAAACTAAAGATTGTGTATTGTTTGATTTGTGATAAAGAATTAGAATATGAATTGCTGTTTATTATTTACAGTGTCAGAAAATGAAGGAAAAAGGCTGAAAGAAGCATTTAAAAGAGCCTCAACATTACATGGATGGATGACAGAAACATTGTTTGTGAGAGAGGTATTGTGGGATGGGGTCCCTGCAAAAATGGCTCAGGTAAAAATTAGAATCTTTATCAAGTTTATCAGTATGGTGTCAGTGAGGAAGTCAAATGTGATTACATAAACTTACAAAGGAGATTTGGGATAAGATAGATAGGGATAATTTGACCAAAGTATCCTCTCAAGGGCAACAACTAGCAACATGTGACACAAAATGACAGCTGAGAAATATTAACATATTCTCATGCATTGGACTTTCACCGTAAAAAAAAACTCTACCACACTACTTTATGTTTTCGAAACATACTGATACTCTTTGATATCAAACAAAGTGCTTGGCCTATTTGTTTCCTATGTCAAACTGAATACTCCATCACCTCTATTTTATTTCAAATATTTACAAATCATTTCTTTATCAATCTATTCATTATTTAATATCATTTTTCCTTAAAAGGTAAACAACCTCTTTGATTACCAAGATGATATTTTGAAACTTATATATTCCAGTACTCTTATTGACCTAGTTTGAGACTTTATACTTTATATCCATTCTAAGAGGCAGTATTCTTTTAAGATCTTTTCTATGTTTTAACAGTGTACAATACAATTTTATGCAATATGAATATTGTATCTTTTCATTTAAATTTTTGTGTTTAGTCACTGAGTTTGAAAAATTATTTCCTTATAAATAAAAGTCAGGAAGAATATGTGTGTATATCAATTCATAAATTATAACACTTATCAATCAGGGGATTCCCCTATATTCTACCTGAAACTAAAGTGAACATATCTCATATATATTTATGTCTTTGATTATTTGAATGTCTGGATTATAGCATGTCAAAGTCTAGTAAATAACATTAAGTATGTTAATATGATATTGATTTGTTTGTATTGCAGTTGATATTTAAAGGGTTTGGTGGATCGAGTAAAGGATTGAGTTTTAAAGATTTACTTTGTGGTCTTGTTGTATTAACAAGAGGAACCAGAGAAGAAAAAATGAAATGTGAGTTATAGAAGAATTGCTAAACCTGTTTTAAGGTGGCTGACCCTAAATAGCATCTAAATAGTTAGAATTTTTGTATTCTTCAAACTACTGAAAACCAGATATATATATGTATATATTGTTGAGATAAACTTACTTGTCGAATGTTTTTTTTTTACCAAGACATATTTAAATGGGTGTTTTGAATTTTAATGTAGTTAACTAAATTAGATTTATCGGGCGACATTTCTTTCAACCCTGATTTAGCAGTGAATTATATTTGATATTGCAGTAATATTTGGTGTATATGCTGATGATAGTTATAGTTATGTCCAGAAAGATGAAACTGATAAAAGAATATTAGAAACTGAAGGCCAGATATCAACTGCAGTTTCAGACCTATTTAGAGAGGTAATACTTTTAGATATAGGTTAATATGTGTCAGGTTTGCTAATCTTGCCTCTTAACAAATATGACAAATCTGTTTGTTATATCTGGAATGATTTGTTCCTTTGGGCATAACTTAATCTGGTTGTATCACATGATGTTGACCTATAGTAGACAGAATTGTCTTTCTTGTAGGAATTGTTATAATAATGTATTTAATCAGTATAATGAAGTCTATTTATTCTTTGATTTATTGAATTTATTTGTTTGTAACATTTTTTGAAAGCAATCAAATATTTTTCCCCAGTATATTCAGTATTACCTCTGCTATTAGACACAATCTAGATATTTCAAAATTTATTCTCACTTTAAAACTTTATTTTATACTGCATAAAGTTTATCATATTTGAGATATATTTGATTTATTGGTCTTTTATGAGTTGTTTTTGTTTTTTCAAGTAGAACACTTATAAAAAAATTTCCTTATGAACAACACTAGTAAGTCTTTGTTCTCTGTTTAATGATATATTCCATAGATAGAGGGTTCAAAATTTTAATACCAGAGAGAAAATTTATTCTAAAGGATATTTAAATTATAAGGAAGAAAGTTTAAATGTTTTGAATTAACATTTTTTTATTGATCTAGTTTTAAGTAGCCAAAATTGAATTCTGCTCGTTCCACATCTTTCCCATGTTTGATTTATCTATGTTGATGTCTTGTTAAATGAGCAAGATGAGATGTTACATGAATCTGTCTCAACTGTTCACCCTGGGGAATCACATGATTAGACTGGACAGAAATGGACAGTGGGATATATAATTATGACATTACCTATATGCATCTTCACAGTTAACTTCTTCTAAAAACTAAATATCATGAGGCACATTTTCTTGTATCATGCAAGTTATACATGCTTCAATTTGAGTTGATTGTACTCTTGTATATGCTTAGCTATTGTTAACAGTCTTTCTGTCAAGATCTGTGATGGGCTATAATCTAAGCACATTGCTGCAGTGATTGATTCAAAAGAGTTCCAAATTGTGTGAAGTTATTTGAAATATCTTGAAACTGTGAAGATGATCTACATACTATTGTCCAGAAATTGTGGTAAAAGTTTAAACATTAGCTCTTTAGTAATAGGACTAGATAATCTATCATAACAGAGTTCACTTTCTTAATCTGATATAGTCATTCAATGCATCAATAATAAATATTGGCAGTCTTCAATATTTAAAAATTATAAGAATGTTATAAGAATATATGAGAAGCTGAATAAGTGTTAAAAGTCTGTAGACACATGATTAATTTGTGTCTGCCATGTTATTTCCTACACCAGACAACCAGTATTTATTGAGGTCTGTCTTGGTTAGTGTGGATATTTTGTTTTAGTTCTGTAGAAGAGTACATGTAGTTATAGATCACTGACCTCTAGAGCATCATGTAATTGCAGAAGTTGCTATAAATTATTAGTGATTTAAAGACTCTATATCAGTGTTTAATGATGAAGTGTCATATCTGGATTATTACAAGTTTTCGATTTTGTTCAAGATTATCATCAATAATGAAAATGAACCAGCGATCTGACAGTTATCATGGATTAGAGATACAGTGCTTACTAAATATATCAGATTACCAAGATGGTTAATATTGGACACGGCTATTACTGAGATTTAATCTAGACTTTCAGAAAACGGTGATCTGATTGTAAACAAAATTTTAGAGATTGACCAATCAGATAACTTGAATACTAAAAGCATCTGATTATCAATTTAAGTTTTTGATTATAAAGCCCTAGTCTGGGAGAGAGTTACTTATTCAAATATGAGTGAACATGAATCATGTTATTTTTGGTATTTTTCAGAGTGACCAAGTGAATTATGATCAGTTTTGTTCCTGGCTGAGGAATCATCCTGATGCCACAGTGATAACAAAATGGTTATTGATGGAACCAAGTGCAATATCTTTATCAAACGACATGGATACTCCCACATTTTATCAGACTTTAGCTGGTGTCACTCATTGTAAGTTTATTTTTTGTCATGTTAAGTTTTTCTTGATGTACAGACACCCGAGGGGTTTGGGGTTCAGTGAATAAGATGCTTGCTTGTAATACAATGCTCACTAGTAGAAAGATAAATGCTTGATTTCCTCCTTCAGACAATATTACCATTATATTTATTTTAAGCAGAACTTATTGGCCAAAACTTCACTCATTCTCTAGTGCTGCTGTATTACATCTATAAATCTATTGACAGGTCTATTCCTGCTTGTTTTACCTATTTAACAGTTTTTTTTGTAATGATTTTATATTTTATTGTAGTGGAAGAAACAGATATAAGTGAACTTGAGAAAAGATACTGGACACTCAAGGCACAATCTAGGTCTGGACGATTTGATCTAGAAACTTTTCGCAGTTTTGTGACACCCCCTCTTCCAGAAAAAATATGTGAAGGTAATAAGATCTATCTCGACCAGTCTTGATTTAATTTTTTTAAGAAAATGCAAACTTGACACTCAACTGATCAGGGATATATTGATTGTTCAGCTTGTGACAGCCATTTTGTTTATCCATTTACAATTTAGAAACTTGCCAATAATTCTTTTCCATGAAGATGAAACATATTATTTTTCAGGATTATTTTTGGCATTTGATGAAAATCGTGATAATCATATTGATTTTAAAGAAATGGCTTGTGGCATATCGGCCTGCTGTCGAGGTCCATCAACTGAGAGGCAAAAATGTAGGTTTAGTTTCTTAAATTCTTAAATTGTTTGCAGAATTCTTTACTTAGTTTTTCATAAGGATTCACATTAATCAATATTACTTATAAAGATAGTAAATAAATTATTTATACTTTGAAACACTGCCATAGATTACAACCTATTACTATATAAAGATCAACCTACCAATGTACTCTTCAAAAGGGAGCATTGTTTTGTTAAGTCATTGATGCACTATACTTGTCTGTCACAGTGCGCTAGACATGTGATTTGATAGCTCAGGGAAGGCTAATGTGTCTGACTCTCTATTTTTCTTGTTTTCAGTTTGTTTTAAAGTATTTGACATGGACCATGATGGTAAATTAAATAAAGATGATGTACATCAAATGTTACAAGCTCTAGAATTAATACGTAAAGAATATAAATCTCCTGCTGCTTTAGTAAGTAGATCGCCAATATTTGTTTAAAATTCATATATTGATGGGATTGTTTGAATCACTTTCTACAAATAACAATATCAGAACTGGCTCATAAGCTCTACCGAAGCTACAGTTTCACTAGGTATTTAATTATGATAATGAGATATCAGATTAGTTTAATCAAATCAGTGGGAAAGTTTAATGCTGAAGTGAGGAATCGATAAGGGAAATGTTTTTTTTTGTTGAATATATTACCAATTGATAGGGTCAATATGTGAAGAAAATTAGATACTGTGCCTCAACTTTTAGAAAGAGATGTAACCTTTTTGACAAACAGTATTTTAATTGGAACTGTTTGTTTACAGGAAGCAGAAGATTTACCATCATTGGATCCTGAAACTGTTTCTAGAGAAATAATGTCTTGTCATGACAATGATAAGGTACATTCTGTTTACTTCTTATTTTTATAACAGTCAGAATCTGCAATATTATTCGGAAACAAGGAGGTCCCTTAATTGTTTTAAAAAACAATTTGATTTGATTCTATTAATTTAACATTCCCTGCCCTAAATGATCCCAAAGAAATCCATATCAAAGAAACACAAGTCTATAGATTTCAATGCATATAAGATAAGTGTGTTATATATGTAGCCTTACTCTGTCTTCAACACTAGCTATCCTCTAGATTCCTACCAAACTTATATATTATCTACCATCTATTACAGGATGGGTATATTACTATGGAAGAGTATTTAGTATGGAGTGTAAACAATACTTTAACTGATGATTTCCTAGCATTATTGAGTCAAGTAAGATCTTTTATATTGTTTGATTTTAAAAAATACAGTATGTTAATTGTAATGTGACTCTTATAGCATTATTTAACTCCACTCAACTTATGGATAATATTAATTTGTAGTATAAATGTTTCTTTAAACAGGTACTTGTTTCCTATTTCTATACAACGTTACTTTACATTATATAAGATATCGAATGTCAAAGATGGCTAGTGATGAAAAAGCATGCTTTTCATGTAAAGGTGTTTTGGTGCAACAGGACAATGCAAGTGTCCTCATTTGCAAAGGTGCCTATTTGCCTGACCTAGCTCCTAGCAACCTCTTTCTCTTCCCATATTTGATAAATGGATATCACAAAGAAGTTGTGACAGCAGTTGATGAGTGGGTCAATTGAAAGATCCTGACTTTTCAGTTCTGAGCTGATAGCACTTGAACATTGTAGGTCTAAGTGTAATACACTAGATGGCAATAAAATTGAAAAAGAATAGGTGGATCTCAACCGGAAATAAGTTAGGCTGGATATTGACTCGCCCTCATAGTACAGTTTTAAATAAATTTATGAAGGTTTTTTTTTTACTTCTGATAGAGTCCATCAAAGAGAATCATAAAACACTTCTTTTATAATTTGAAAATGTTTTATCTTTTTGTTCAGATCTGTCACGTTGTACTTGGATTAAAACCACAAACTAAAGAAGAAGAAGGAAAGATTATACAGAGTTGGCTAGAAAGAGAATCTAGAAAACCATTAAAAATTGGTCAAATTTGGTATTTGATTAGTATGCAATGGTGGACAACTTGGTTGGAATATGTTAATAGTGATGTATGTATTTACTATCTAGTTATATACCTACTGTTTATAATAATAATATAGAAATAGGTATAGATAGAAGCACAACTATAGGGATATACAATTTATATTTTAACACTGTATGAGCATGTGAAACATTGAGTTAATAAATTCAGAAATAGTATATCAATATAGTTGTACTTCTTTATCTAGTTAATATAAAGATGTATTGTGGTACAATCGTGGTTTTCAATAGCTCATCATGTCAGTCTTTTCTCATCTTGAATATAATAAAAGAATTCTAAATGGAAGGAAGACACTTCTAGATTTATTTTGCACCATGTCAAATTCTCAAGCCTTGTGAAAGGTCTGTAATATGAACAGGTATCGGTGAATATTTTATTGGACCAGGTTAACGTATTATATTGGATCTTAAATAAAGAATTTAAAGCAAGTCCACTATACTTTCATTATTAAATTCTGACTTCCAACAGCCTTTGCTAAAAATGAATTGAAAATATTTTTATTTCAGACATTAAATGAAAATCATTGTGCTGAAGGAAATATGACCCCAAGACATAAAATAATCAAAGGTCGGGGGTCAGGTGGAGCCTTGGCATGGGAAGATGATTCTGTGATTATGATAAATGCATCCAAAATGTCCGGTTCCGGTGATCGTGAAACGCCGCTAGTCAATAGTGTGTCTGCGCTTTCTGCTAGTAATACTAATCCTCATTATAACAGCTTACCAAGGATGAATTCAGCCAATAGAAGTCCTCGAAAAAATAGTCTTAATCCATTGGATAGTACAACATTAAACCGAAGTCCAAGCCCCTCACCAAAAACCAGAAGAAAGCACATTTCGCCTTTTGGCCCCCCACAAAAACCTACTGCAATTGATAACAATTCTCTCATTGTCAATGCCACTCACAAGGTAAATTTTAAATGATATATTTTTACTCCCTGTCCACTGTTGCTTATATTATTATGGGCATCTATATTGCACAGTAGAGGAAACATTGATGTTATGAACTTTCTTCTTATTTCTTGTTACTGACTGCAATGCATATATTTTCCAATGTAAAAAATGGGATACACTGGAGTCAGTTACTACAAGAAGAAACTTCAAGAAACTGTATTATTATGATTCCAAATTTACAAGATTAATGTTTTTAAGTCAATAAACTTACTGTAAACTGTAAAATAAACTTATACTTATGATTTACTGCATATTCACCTTTCAATACTTGATGTGAAGATGTTATTAACACTTGCAAAGTTCTGCTTCATTATTTTTCTGCTTTAAAAACAAACATTTTTGTAAGAAATACCAAAGGGGGGGTATATTGTTTGACAAATAAAAAATTGGCCACTATTGTATGCCTAATAGTAATTGGTATTAAATATGTATTGTCCTATATAGTGAAGTATTTCAGGTCCAATATCCACGATATATTACTGTATTTTAGGTAATGACATTGACTAATGAAGGAGGTCGTTTAAAAAGAGATGTGATGTTGGTACGTGGTAAAGATTTTGAACTGGTACCCGAATCAATCTGGAGAGCTTTATCTAGCTGGTATGGTGGATCCCCAGCTTTACCTAGAACTGTAAGTTACTATCTTTCTTTCACTATATATAAACATATACAGTATATCCTGCTCATACGACCACCTTTATTAAGAGCCCACCTTCAATAAACGACCACAATAAATTCCCCCCTACGAGTTTTCAATGTAATTATCGACTAATAAGCGGCCACCTTCATTACGCGACCAGCGGCCATGTATTTATACTCCCAATTGATTAAAATAACTCAATTAAGCGACCATGACACTTTTGATTATCTCCCGTAACAAAAATCAAGTTCACGCGTTGGTGATATTCAATGAGATTATCGCTAATCGGTAATTAGATAATCTTCTACAGATTAATTTTATAGCTTGTTGCTGATTAATATTGAAAGATATCATCATATTGACAATTATTATAAAGTACTGTAAAGGCTTCAATATTTCGTTTTTGGTAAAATTTAGACTACCGTAAATTTGATCAGAAAGCGAAAGTAGTGTATACCGGATGTTGTTATAAAAACATATTAATCAGGTGAAAATGGAATAAAGCGTGTTAACAGGCAATTAAAATGCAAGTAAAGAAGGATATCTTATTGATTAAAGGTAGAGAATTTTGACTTTGAAAACGATAATAACTGTGAGAACTTTGGTATCTAAAAGAAAATAAAATACGACAAAATAGGGTATCCCGTCGGTAGATAGGAGACGCATGCAAAAGCAGTAGAAACTATACATGTATGAGTAAAAGTAAGATCCTATGATTTCCAAAACGTCAAAACAAAATGGTTTTGCAGTTCCTCTCTTAAGAGGCCACCTTCACTCAGCGACCGTTTTTGAATATTCCCTTGAGTGGTCTCTGAATGCAGGTTCTACTGTACACCTAAATAGTGAAAGTAGACAATAAACTCTAAAAAAAAATTGTTAAAGTGTTAAATGAATTTTAAGCTTCTGATCTTGTCTCTACTTAGTTTTATTTAACAATACAACTGTGTATTTACTATTAAGATATCTGAATTGTTGAACAATATGTTTGGTTAGAATAGAACTCTGTATGTATTTTTATTTATACTATTTGTGTGTCTAATATTGAACTATCTTTGACAGGTGATAACAAGTGGAACTGATTCACAAACTGAATTAGAACTATATCCTATCTGTGTTAGATTAATAAGACATCAAATACAAAATCAACGTGCTCCCCCACCCACAACTTTTACTGGTATGATGGCTGGTATTGGCGGTATGGCATGGAGTAAGTTTTTCTTCTTCTTTCTATTTACTGTTAGATTACTGCTGTCCATAGCACTATTAAACACTAAATAGAATACTCTTAAATCTTTGAACGCAGAAAGTGACATTATTAGCGTCACTAATTAACTTGCAATTAGTGACATCTCTTTACAGTTAATAATACAATAAAAGACATGTACTCCATGAAGTTATGTAAGTTGAAGCTTACAAATATAACTTTTCATGGTGTCACTTGCATTTATAGCCTGTATCACGAAAATTATCTTGCTTTGTAGAACTGCTGCTAATTTTCCTATGCATTCTTTATGATTTATTTTCATCATTGTAGATTTTGCAGCAAATCCAAGTGCTCCCCGGCGTTACTTAGCCTATACAGCAGCCTTTAGTCGGAAACATACTCTCTTACAAATATATGACTTCTTATGTACAAAATTACGCTTTAATAGAGAAGATATACGACTGTGGAAAATAAGTTCTAAAGATGAGGTTTGTATACAATGTTATTGGTAGTGGATAAAAAGGTTTTCTGATATGTTCTGAGGCTCTGTAAGTTTCAATACCCCTGCTCTTATTTCTAATTCCTTAGCCAGTACTATGTGGAGTCAACAGGACACTGCAATGAAAATAATAGACCTGAGTTTTGGAATTATTTAAATAATAATAATTACTTTATATTTCTTTAACATTGTTATACTTAATAATTCATTCCCACTGAATAAGATGCCATGCCTCACTCATGACTATAGTTATAGAAATTATGCTAATGATGTAATTAAAATTCCATGTACCCATTTCAGCAAAATTTGACACTATTAGAAGACGAAAACATGACAATAGAGGATGCTTTAGTCGAGGAAAATCAACAATTATTAATAGAAGGTAATATACCATGAATTAAATTCATACCAAACAAATATTTCAAATATATATATTTAAAATGCATGTATGATGGGTTTAGAATGGTTGTTGATCAGGTTTCATATATAAAATAAGAGTTTGTCCCCTTGCTATGTTATCTAGTCATCTGATAGTCATTTTAGTCTCTTAAATATTGTTCTGAATTTTTGTCAAGAAAATAAACACACGATATCACTTTTCATTATTTAACCCATATTCACACATGATTAATAACATGCTCACTAGCTGCTTCGAATGCTTTGCCAAGATGTCATTTTTTGATTTTGGGTTTTGTTTCCCCTGTTTGGAAAACCAACCTTTTTGTCCAGATTGACTTCTGAAATGGTAAGTTTATGATATTATGATATATATTTCAGTACGGAATAAAGATTTAACATGGCCAGAAGAAATGTCACAACTTGCTAAAAATAGATCTCTTAAAAAAGATGATGGTAAGTTGTTTTCTTTTGCATCTAGCCGGAACATAGATCTGTCCATTTGATGCACATGTACTTGTGTATTTTTAAACAAATTGTAAGTGGAGTATTGTATATTTATTTTGTAGTCATGTACTTGATCGCCGGAACATAGATCTGTCCATTTGATGCACATGTACTTGTGTATTTTAGTTTTTTTTTAGACGAATTGTATATCCAGATATTATGTATTTTTTGATTATTTTTTTTTGATTTATTTTTTTTTTCCAATGTATTGCCCCATGGGCTGAATGTGAGACAGGACCATGTCCTTGTGTATTGGGCCTAATTCTGACCCATGTAAAATAAAGAGTTTATTATTATTATTAGTTGAGTTGTGGCAGGGATCTTGATTTTGTCGAAATTAGCTTCCACAATACTCATACAAAAAATTATTGAAATGAATTTGGTTATCTTTTTGAAATATAAATTCTGATCTTCACCAAGTCTTTAATGATAGTGCTTGTTTATTTCAGTTCCTACAGAACGAGGAGCTACAGGGTTGAATAATTTAGGAAATACATGTTTTATGAATGCTGCTGTACAATGTGTTTCTAATACCTGGCCTTTAACACAATACTTCAATACAGCTTTACATTTATTTGAATTAAACAGGTGAGTTAATGTACCATTAGATTAGGGAAAACTTGTGTTTCCTCAATGAATGAGATTCTAAATTGAGAAAATAGTCCTATATTAGATGTGCTGGGTATTGCCAATCGTACCTCAATACAATATGTATTGCAATAGGGTGATGGGATCAAATTTAACACTTGATCTTTACAGAGTCAATATATATTAATTTCTAATTTTGTAAGGGATATTTGGTACAAACAACTGTGATAAAAATTTGTGATTGCATTCACCGAATTGAAATACGATGCATGTATTATAGCATGTTGTATTAGGATAAACTGATTTTTTTTAGTCTTTTTAATATATCACAAGAAGATTGTGAAACAAGTTGTAAATAGTAAAGATCTAGGTCTGGATTAGGTGACATGTTTTCATGGAACTGTTTCAGCAATATTGTTCTGTGAGACTGTGTTCCCAGGATAGCTTTGATTGAAAGATAAAACATACTTAATGAACTTATATCAAACAAATAAGATGTCAAGATATATTTTATTATAATATTTACAGAAATAATCCTATTGGTATGAAGGGTCATATTGCTCAGAGATATGGTGATTTAGTGAAAGATATCTGGAGTGGCACATCTCGTACTATAGCTCCTTTAAAACTCAGGGTATGTACACTTTCCTTGGATGATGTTTTTACTAGTGATAAAAATGTCTAAATGTTGAATTTGTAAACAGTCTGCACCTTCATGAAGTCAAGCTATACATTAATAATGACGTCATTAGACACTTTTCTTGTATGCTTACAAGTAATAATTTGATAGTGTGAAGATGGCCTGTCAGTTGTTAATTGTCTTTACAGTCTTACAATTTATTTTTTTATGATTAATATTTTATTTTGGTCTATAGAATTGTTATTTCCAGTTTTCTCCCATTAAATGGACATTTTGACACAGTGATGCACATCATTTGGACTGACATGGCTGTGAACATTATGATTCAGGAAACAAAAACTAAGCTAATGCTGCTGTCCTTGCACTGTACTTTTAATGAAGTTTTGATTAGCCTAATCAAGTGTGTTAATGAAGGAATAAAACATCATTTTCTTTTTATTTTTTACAGTGGACGATAGGGAAATATGCACCCCGATTCAATGGCTTTCAACAACATGACTCACAAGAATTATTGAGTTTTCTTTTAGATGGTTTACATGAAGACTTAAATAGGTATGCAACATCATTATTTTTTATTATACATGTATAACAATTGTTGATATCATGGAATGTTAAATACATTATCATAGAGACTAGACCACTTACTGTCTTATAAGATAACAAGATTCAAAGCTAAACTGACTGAACCATGCCCCTCCAGATAAATAAGATAATAATGAAAGAAACAATCACTTCAAAGTTCATGAAGATTGATCTAGCATGACAATATCGGGAACTGACATTTAAGGTTAGGGAAATTTCACAGACCGAGATTACAATCTACAAACACCATTTGTTTCAATGTAACATGATGTCAATGTAATGCTCTAACTGATTGCGCTACAGCTAGACCTCCAACTGCAGTTTGATTTGCATGCTAGAATAAAAGTTGTTATGATAGAATTATTAATATATTTTATAGAGTACATAATAAACCGTATGTTGAGTTAAAGGACAGTGATGGTCGACCAGATGCGGTTGTTGCTAGAGAGGTTAGTTATTCTTCTACAATTAGCGCGAAATGACAATTTTATATGCCCAACATTACTTCATCAATATCATGATCTGCAATACAGTGAAACCCCTCCAAACTGCATCCCTGTAAACCAGCCGAATCAATATATAATACATAGGAGATGAACCTCGGTAAACAGGCTCCCCCTCTAAACCACAATCCGGCATCAAAATCAAGTCCCAAAGTAGTTAATCTATAGTTAATTGGTCTATCAAACCAGCATCTGATTTCGTATTAATTGAAGGTAATTAGAGTTTAGAGGAGTTTCACTGAATAAAGTATAGTAGTGTTTTGTTCACTCATAAATGGTTCAGTAAAGATAACAAAATTAATGTAAAATTTGGCTGGGTGAAAATTCTTTAACAGCTAACAACCTAAGTTGGCCAGAGTAACACCAATATTGGCACATAGCAACACTTATTTTTTAAATCATTTAACAAAATATTTCACTTACTTGATTCTAAAGAATATTAATACAAATAGCCTTAACAAGTGTTAACCTAGATAAGGATTGTGTGAGATCTTGTATTCCATCTGGATTCCGTCACAGAAACATCAGTAAATAGATTTGCATAAGAAAATAATACACTTGATTAGTCTCTCTATACTTGTCAAGAATATCATTAATATTTCCTAATAATCAACTGTGAACTAATCACAGGTTGTTCTGGGAATTAAATAGATGTTATCAGTCCAATTATTTATGTATGAATTGTGATTCTTTAAGCCAATTAATTTAGGGTCATATAAGGCTATTGATTTAACATTTTTACATCGAATAGTAATTTAAATAATTTGGAATATATGAATATATTAACAATGTACTGTATGATATACACTTATCAAAAATCAAATTAATTTTAAAATTACCGGTACAAATATCAAGCAAAAAAGCTTCAAATAACAAATTTGCAAAAAAAAAAGTTTTAACTATTTTTGAAGGAAACATTTTTGAATTATGAAAATAAAATAATGAGACTGGGTGTACATGTAGGAGGCAGACAGAATTGATAGGGGGGACAACTGTTAAGGTTGAAACTCATAAAGAGGCAGTTCTATAGAGCCTTTAAGTGTGTTAAACAGACTTGATTTGTTACATTTGATACATATTTTGAGGGTAAAACGTATATAAATAATATTTTCAATTTTGTTACAAATAAAGTGGGGGTATGAATGAGGTTCAAGCCATTTTTCTAGGTTACATTCACTGGTGCCATCAGAATTATTCTCACGTAACATTTGTCTCAGTGAGTTAGATGCTTGCTCGCTAACCTGAAGGTCCAGGGTTCAATCCAGACAAAAGTTGAGATGAACTTTCAGATTTTCAGCCTGTTGTGTCTGTTATAATACCGGTAATAACTTGTTGCCAAAAAAACTCAAACACTAGTATCTATGAAGACTTTTCCAAAGGGTTGTCAAGTCGACATAGTTTTTTTCTAGTGCCATCACAGATGGGTGGGTTGTAAAGAAGTACATATGTGTATTGGAGGCTATGATGGCGTCAATTATCACCTTAAAAATTTTCAGTAAGATTTCTGTGGTTCCTGCAATTCCACTAAATTCCATATATACATATAATATAATTATTATAACATAATAGTGTAAACATTGAATATTAAAATCATTCATAGCTTTTGTATTCTGACTTCTTAAACTGAAGTTTTAGAGAAAAATGTCAGGACAACTGACATCTGACTGCAAATTGGAATGGTGCAAGTCAATGCTATCTAAAGCAAATTGTACTGGTATTACACTTACAGAAAACCTCTTTTCTATCCCTTAAATTTAATCAAGTTCATATAGGTGTTCTGTAACAAGTGTACAATAGGTGTTCTGTAACAAGTGTACAATAGGTGTTCTGTAACAAGTGTGCAATAGGTGTTCTGTAACAAGTGTGCAATAGGTGTTCTGTAACAAGTGTACAATAGGTGTTCTGAAAAAAGTGTACAATATGTGTTCTGTAACAAGTGTACAATAGGTGTCCTGTAACAAGCGTAAAATACCATGTAATAATAGAAGTAAATATATATAGATATGATTAGAGTAACCATGATATAAAAAGGTACTCTAATTCTGTCTGTAACAGCCTTACATTATTTTAATAGTTCTACAGACAGAACTTGCCATTATTTTGTCAGAAAATAGATTTTCTATCATTAGGTGTCAGAATTACATTTGAATTATGATTTCTAGAAAAAACTGTCATTTGTAATTTAATTACTCAGTAGGCTAATTAGATCAGCTGAGTGCATGTAAAATTTATTGAATATCAAACCAATTTGAACATACTTGATAAAAGTGTGTTTGTGTATAAAAAGTTTATTACCAGTATAATCATTTTAAAAGCTTTCAAGGAACATTTCTAAATAACATTTATTTTGCTGCATGATTTTATTATCATGCTGTCATATCAGGGTTTAATACTGCTCACGTAAATCAAAAACTCTTCATTGATATCAAAATATAAGATTAAATTATTCGGTTTTGTGGTTTTATGTGATGCCTTTGATGAAACATACAGCCAGATGCCATTAAAGTAACTTTATTTATCACATGATAATAATTACATTTTTGGATCTAAAAAATCAAAATTAAGAAATATTTCTCTTATGACCTATTTAATTGGCTTAATTTGACAAGTAAAGTTAGTAGTCAAATGGTTATTTATGCCATGACAGTTCAACTAATGTTAAAAAGAGGTAACCTAATTTTCAACAATACAAGAACAGCTTGTGGACTATTGAAATTCTTGGTAATGATGACCCCTATCTGGTGTGGACATCCAACACACTATTGCACATTTTTTTTCTTATATTTATTATATGTTTTTATCTATTGATTTTTATTTTCTGTAGTTTGGTAAAGTTTAGTTGGTGACAGATTAGCATAAGCCCTGGCTGGTTTCCGAAACTTTATCTGTACTGTGTAAAATTATATGTATAATGGAAATAAAAACATTGTTTAAAGGCAAGCAATGTGTTCAAATTACCTTGCTTTATATTTCAGGCTTGGGAAAATCATGTTTTACGTAACCAATCCATTATAGTGGATTTATTCCATGGTCAGTTAAAGTCACAAGTTCGATGTCAAGAATGTAGCCATATTAGTGTACGATTTGATCCATTTACAACCCTCTCTCTACCTCTACCCATGGATTCTTGTATACACTGTGAAATTATTGGTAAGTAGTGACAAGGATATGAATATCAAAAGCTGGAAATGCATTCTAATGAATCTATCTCTCTCAGAGCAAAACATCTGCCTTAATTACAACTCTGATAGCTATTATGACAGTTGACATCTGGTAGAGAGAGAAATGAAATGAAATGAATGGAGTTTTATGTCCTACTCTTCTGCACCTTATGGGGTAATGAAGATGCAATGACATGCAGCGTGCAATGAGGGAAATTTTGTCAGGACAGCAGCAATTTGGAATTTCCAACTGTTGAGGGATTTTTTTACATGCACAGCCTGTAGCACACTTGACCCCAGTTTATTGTGTTACATGTATCATCAGATTATTTTAATGACATTTCAATTTCCTTCATCTTTCAATTGATAGTTTTTAATTTCTGAAAAAGTAAAAACCATTTTTTTTTTTAAGTTTACACAATAGATGGAGCTGTACCTGTTAAATATGGTTTAAGATTGAACATGGATGAAAAATATAAAACATTAAAAAAGGAATTAAGTGAATTAACAAATATTCCAGCTGATTGTTTATTATTGGTGGAAATAATGGGACCTATTGTAAAGGTAGATTGATTTCATTACTCAATACAACACAAGTCAAATACAATACAACACATCCGTAAGTCAACTTTCCAAATACAATACAACACATACACAAGTCACCTTTCTGAATACAATACAACACATACACAAGTCACCTTTCCAAATACAATACAACATAATAACCAAGTCACCTTTCTAAATACAATACAACACATACACAAGTCACCTTTCCAAATACAATACAACATAATAAACAAGTCACCTTTCTAAATACAATACAACACATACACAAGTCACCTTTCCAAATACAATACAACACATACACAAGTCACCTTTCTAAATACAATACAACACATACACAAGTCACCTTTCCAAATACAATACAACATAATAAACAAGTCACCTTTCTAAATACAATACAACACATACACAAGTCACCTTTCCAAATACAATACAACATAATAAACAAGTCACCTTTCTAATACAACACATACACAAGTCACCTTTCCAAATTCAATAAACATATACACAAGTCCCTTTCCAAATACAATAAACACATACACAAGTCACCTTTCCAAATACAATACAACATAATAAACAAGTCACCTTTCTAAGTACAATACAACATAATAAACAAGTCACCTTTCTAAGTACAATAGAAAACATACACAAGTCGCCTTCCAAATACAATACATTAAATTATCAAGTCACTTGTATAATACAAATACAATACAACTTATACACAAGTCTTTTGTCCAAATACAATTAAACACATACTTTCCAAATACTTTCCAAATACAATACACAAGTCACCTTTCCAAATACAATACAACACAATGCATTCCAAATACTTTCCAAATATAATACAACAAATACACAAGTCACCTTTCCAAATACAATACAACACAATGACATTCCAAATACTTTCCAAATAAATACAACAAATACACAAGTCACCTTTCCAAATACAATACAACACAATGCATTCCAAATACTTTCCAAATATAATACAACAAATACACAAGTCACCTTTCCAAATACAATACAACACAATAACCAAGTCACCTTTCCAAATACAATACATTATAATAAACAAGTCACCTTTCCAAATACAATACAACTATACACAAGTCTTTTTCCAAATACAATAAAACACATACTTTCCAAATACAAATACAACAAATAACAAGTCACCTTTCCAAATACAATACAACAAATACACAAGTACCTTTCCAAATAAATCAACAAATACACAAGTCACCTTTCCAAATACAATACAACATCAATAACCAAGTCACCTTTCCAAATAAATACAACATAATAAACAAGTCACCTTTCCAAATACAAGACAACAAATACACAAGTCAACTTTCCAAATACAATACAACATAATTACCAATTCACCTTTCCAAATACAATACAACAAATAAACAAGTCACCTTTCCAAACACAATACATTAAATACACAAGTCACCTTTCCAAATACAAAAAAATCAAATACACAAGTTACCTTTCCAAATACAATTCATCAAATACATGTCACCTTTCTAAATACAATACAACAAATAAACAAGTCACCCTTCGACAGCATGTCTCACATATCACCTTTCCAAATACAAAACATAGAGGTTATCCTATGGCTACGCGTGGATATGGTTTTTATGCCATGAGTGCTTGTGATATTTTCATGAGTGGCGTAGCCAAGAGTGAAGATATCGCAAGCACGAGTGGCATAAAAACCATATCCACGAGTTAGCCATTGGATAACCTATTTATCCTATACCAAAATAGGATACATACGCATGTCTCACATAACACCTTTCCAAATACAAAACATAGAGGTTATCCTATGGCTACGAGTGGATATGGTTTTTATGCCATGAGTGCTTGTGATATTTTCACGAGTGGCGTAGCCAAGAGTGAAAATATCGCAAGCACGAGTGGCATAAAAACCATATCCACGAGTTAGCCATTGGATAACCTATTTATACATACCTATACGCATGTCTCACATATCACCTTTCCAAATACAAAACATAGAGCTTATCCTATGGCTACGAGTGGATATGGTTTTTATGCCATGAGTGCTTGTGATATTTTCACGAGTGGCGTAGCCAAGTATGAAAATATCGCAAACACGAGTGGCATAAAAACCATATCCATGAGTTAGCCATTGGATAACCTATTTATCCTATACCTAATATGAACAGAGGCAAACCTGGCAGACGCCATTTTGAGAATTACTGATGAATAAAGCACATGCGTTGAACGATGACAGCCTTTGGCCCCGGCCATTGAATACCAATATGTTTATTCAATGGGCTGTATTCAATGGTGTACAAGAATATCACTTTTATCCAACTAAAAATTTGAAATTTTGTTTTTATCAAGAATGCATCACAGACATAGTACATGAGAAAAAAACTCATCTTAAACAAATTTGAAATTTTTATTTTTCATGTCAAGTGGGTTTCAATATTGCGCTTGGGGCTTGGCGCAGCACACGAGTGGTATCACTACACCAAGCCCTGAGTGCAATATTGAAAACCTATAGACACGTGTGCGGTTCTACTTTTATTACATACTATTGCGGTTACTGTTTTGATTGGAGTAACTACAAATATTTATTATACATGTGTACAGCCTACTTCGCTGTTGGATTTCCCCTGGAATGTAATATTAAAAACATAAGATGACGTCATAAGGTGTTCCCTCTAACCTACTCGGCTCAACTTGTACATGTGACTTGATTTGGTTGCATTGCATTATTGTCAAAACATTTAAAGACATTGTCAGTGGAAATTATAGCCCATGGGTGGTTGGACCGGCTTCAAAATATTTAATGGTTTAATGGTAATTTGTTGTTATTTTAAGTTGACACTGCAGCTGGGAAATCGCTAAGCGACATGGCTTTTGAAAACAAAAATGGTGACTCAATCTTTCGAGTCAGTAGAAAAAGTAGTTTGACCGTATTCAACGTATGTGTAATATGGATTCAATTATTACATGGGCCCGATTTCCCTTGTATCGGTATAGTAGGATTACACATGTATGTAGTAAAACATTTCTCAGTAGAACATGGTACAATACAGTACAACACAAAACAGTTAAGAACAACTTACATTAAGAGATAAAAACATTTCTTTATACAAAATATGAAAACAGCACAATATTCATTACTATAACACTATCACTTGACATTGAACAAAACTTATAATGTAATAAAACACAACAACAACAAATTGAACTATTATGTACATCAGAATTTAGATTAAATAACACATAAAAATGTCTCTAAGGACATTTGATAAAGAATAATTTAGAAATGATTGAAATGAAACTTTTGTTTAAACATGGAATGTCAATATGTTGTAATCCTTGCTTTTGGTTTTAAAGTGGCAGTATGTAAAATTTTCATTATCAAAAACATTGTAAATTGTACCTGCAAATATTTCTAAAGTAAGCTATTTATCTACTTGATCAAAATGAAATTGTTTTCAAAGAGTTAATTGAAAACAATGTGATCTAATTGTTAATTAAGCACTTTGATCTATACCTAACAATACCATTTTGTAAAATAGTAAAATTTTATCAGTTGCTGTTTTCAGTCAAGTTTTTCAGATAGGTTCAGGGACACATTTCGATAGATTCTTTTGCTCCTTAAAATTGCATTAAACTTTGAGAACACAGGATATTAAATAGTTGATTTAATCAATCTAATGTGTATCAACAAACTTTTTTTAAACATAGCATTAGTATTATTCATTGTCTTCAACTCTCTAGGGTTGTACTTCATTTCAATCATTTTACTATTTTTTATTGTTTTATCTGATCAAGATACTACTAAAATTATTTCCGTATTTTATAGTTATTATCACTTAATCTGAAAAATACACTACTACAACTATTACCATCAGTTTACATATTATTATTCTCACATTATTTTGGATTAACAATTTTGTTTTTCAGTTTTTCATTTTGGAAATATATTTATTAGTAGATTTAGTAACTAGACACAATTACTTGTTGTTTAAGCAA
Organism: Nipponacmea schrenckii; assembly: GCA_030562195.1. NCBI lineage: Eukaryota > Metazoa > Mollusca > Gastropoda > Lottiidae > Nipponacmea > Nipponacmea schrenckii. The sequence goes on from CM060201.1 coordinate 19,399,091, forward strand.
ATCTCTTCAACTCCTATTAAAGTGTATTTATGTAAGGGAAGTGCATACAATGACTACAATCATTAATCATTTTACTAAATCGACTAATAAATGAATAATGGCTCAGATATGCTATGGTTCAATTTGGCTGATATTCAAGGTGGTGGCAAACAAGGGCATCCATATTATCTTTGTCCACAATTACTACATCTACCTTAAGACATTTATTTAAGGCAGTTAGATTTGTAGCACATATTGGAAATCAAATCTTGGCGATAGGCCTACCATTTGCTGAAATAAAGACTAAAAATACAGAAAAAGTGTAGGCTCATTTAAATGTCCAAGTAAAATGTATTTCATAGCACAGTTGTCTGTTTTAATTAACCTATACCATAACAGAAGATGGTTTTAAATACAAAGAGATACAATCTGATAAAAACCATTTAGTTTGAAATAATTTGTTCAGTAATTTTATTGATAACTGGAACATAATTATATAGATATCAAATTTCTGTAATGCATAAAAAGAGTAAGCTTAATCCATATCAATTCAAAATGTATATTTTCTTTAACCTATACTAGAACACCACAAAAAATAAAGCCCATTACACTGCATTTTATTTCTGGGAGTTATCGATCATATCTCATGCTTGTGAATTGATTGACAAAAAGTATATTATTATTTTAATAGAATATTTATTATTTAATCATGCCTTTGATGTCTAACTCATCATTTTATCATAACTTAATAAATTCCGTTTATTAGATTTCATTAGTTGTGTATTAATGTATTATTGATAGAATACCATGTTGTTATCTATATCCTGTTTGTTTGATCAATGCCAGATTGTTGTGTAGCGAATATATCAATTGGTACATCTGGAGAGAAAACCACACATTTAGTCTAAATGGCTGTGGTTCATTGTTTCAGGAATAATAAAAAGTCTTGAGAAGTTCTAAAACTGCAAAAAATATGCGTAATCCTTTGAAATATATTCAAACTAGAAAATTATTATTATTTTAATAGAATATTTATATTTTAATCATGCCTTTGATGTCTAACTCATCATTTTATCATAACTTAATAAATTCCTTTTATTAGATTTCATTAGTTGTGTATTAATGTATTATTGATAGAATAACATGTTGTTATCTATATCCTGTTTGTTTGATCAATGCTAGATTGTTGTGTAGCAATATATCAATTGGTACATCTGAAGAGAATACCACACATTTAGTCTAAATGGCCATGGTTCATTGTTTCAGGAATTATAAAAAGTCTTGAGAAATTATAGAACTGCACATTGTCCTATTGTCTATAAAAAATGTAACTAGTAATTTAGTAGGAATGAGAAAGTTGCCAAATTCTGTACATTTGTGTACAAAATAGGTCCCATTTGTAGGTCATTGTGCTTCTAGTTTCATTGGAAGATATTGAAAGGTGTGCGAACATGTCATCTGATTACTTTTGCAGTTTTTTGAATAACTTCAAAACAGAAACCAAAAACAACAAATTTTTTTTGAAAGTTAATCAAGTGGTACTTTGTCTTAGAATGACCATAAAATGAAAGTTTTTATGGATAATTACTAACTTTTGTGGCTTTATTGGATTATATAAGGATTCTTTTATGTTATTTATGGCAGCAAGTATATCTATTGGGTGATCTTAATGACCAAGTTTGAAATTTTTTAATTTTATATTCTTTTTAAGATGCAGTATCCTTTTAGGTGGTGTTGCAGAGTTAGTTTTAGGTGAGGTTTATAACTGAAGGTGCAGATTGTTTAAAATACGTACCTGATTAGCATTCACTACTTCTTCTTAGTACTAACACAGTTCAACACAAGTTTCAATTGTTTAACTTGTTGATAAGCTCTATATTAGGCTGAGCACTTTTCTACTAACTTGGTCTAAGTAGCAGGTTAGCTTTTGGTCTTGCTTTGTAAGCTTCTTTATTGTTTCTTTCTTTCAAAGTGTTTGAAGTCTCTAACTTTGTGGTTGCATGCTGTCTGTTTATTACTTCTTCCTTGTAAACTGTTACTGTATTAGTAATACTAATACTGATATTACTGATATTACTGATATTACTGATTACATGAACTGTGGTCAATAAGTTCATTTTACAGATTTGAAGTCTATATAATAATGATTAATTTTTATTTAAGAATTAAACTTTGGCTGATTAGCATTTAGTGCAATTGATCATGTAACAAACTGAATAAATGACGAAGTCATTATGTATGTATGTGGCATGATCTATTGTGTTTACACACCAATAATGCTAGTGAGACCAACACTTAATTCTTATATTTATATTCAGGAAACTTTTATTTCAGTATAGTATTAATTTTAATATTTTTATATAAATAAACACAAAAGCAAGCTTGAATTTGTTGAGATTGCTACAACCCAAATACTATGTTAGTGAGTATGATCACAAATCTCAGTCAAGTTTAGGGCTGCAATGGTTAAATGTGCAACGATTCTTTTCCTTTTACGCATACCATTGAAATTGCATTGTATCAGTTTTAATGATTATTTGTTAACGTACTTTGATAACAGATGACACATAATTCTCAACTTAATCTGCCTTCAATCTTGTTCACCCCCTTGTTTATCAGTACACTATATTGGTATAAATATAAACACACATTAAAATTTACAAAAAATTTTCAATTTAAACCAAAATAAATATCAAAAGATCTAATGTTTACTGTCTAGCAGTGTTTTTTTTTGCCTGAAGAGTTCTTACAACATTAATCACTTGCATCAGTGCATTATTAGTTACCACCACATCATATCTACATGTACCAATTAGAAACTGATTTCTCAAAAATTCCTTCATCAAATGAGGGAAATTTCATTTCCTATTAATATTAGAAATTGGGTCATCCAAATTTGTAAAAAAAATTCACAATTCTTTACTTCTGACTATTGCCTACTTCTTTCTCATGTGCTAAATAATGACAAAATTAATACAATTTAAAAGTATCTACTATTTTTTCTCTTTCTTATTGAATGGCAAATTCTAGAATCATTGAAGCCCTAGCCATTTGGAATTTTTGTTGGCTACTTTGCATTGTTTCCTGTAATAAATAAATTGAATTCTTTAAAAACAGGAAACAGAGTGGAATGGCAATCCTTTTATGGAAACTTAGATGAATTCTTTTTTATTAAAGAAAGATATATTGATGCTTTTAAGGTTTTTTCTAACGGATTAAAACTTTATTTTGTAATCCTACTAAGCCCCTCCGTATTCAATCTTAAATTTGGATATTTTGGCTGAAGAGCGGCTCTAATGTATTTATAATATCTTGCATTGTTCTAAAGTCCATTCCCTGTTTGTTTGAAATTATTTCTTAAAAGGTATTGATCAAGGAGGAGTTTTTATATACCAGTACTTATATATATTTCATAAATATTTACTTTCTCTTAATGTGGAAATTATGGTGAAATTAAAGGGATTGCAAAATGTTTTCTGAACTTTAAAATTTTTGATAAATTTGCACAATACTTAGTCAGATGTCTGTGGTTCCTGCAATTTCTCTAACATAAAGGATCATGGAAAGGCCTAATGTTAGAAACTCGACAATTCATGTTGTCATCAAATACATTTTTGCAGGAACCACAAACATCTGATTGAAAATCGGTATTATACGGATTGATGCTATCAGAGCCATATGTGTGAATTTTCAAATTTGAAGTAATCTTTGTAGTGCTATTGAACAGGAAATTGTAGGACAACTATCATTGTGTCCATTGATCATCCTATAATCTGTCTCCATTAGACCAGATGTTGTGCAGAAACATACTACATAAAACTCCATTCATGTAATTGCATTTCTTGAAACAGATAAATCATAATGTTAGGGAATGGTTTCTAATCACTAAAAGAGTTTTAGTGGACATTGTTATATAAATTTTTCTAGACTTTTCAGAAATAGATCAAAACAAATTCCTTATAAATTCAATCTGAGTATATTACCTAAGGGCATACAGTCACCTACATGTTTACTTTCCTAAGTGTTCATTAACTTCTTATAATTGGTTAGATGACATCGATGTATTTGTCAGCCAAGTCAACTACTTTATTAACACATAGTCAAATAAACCACCTTCAACATGTCAAGGTATTAAACACTGGGTTCCAATTCATATTAAGTATACTATCTTGTATACTGATTGGTGAAGATGTTAAAGTAGTATGTATTAAGACAGTTTGACATTGTGAAGATTGTATATATGTAATACGATTTATAAAGAGTTTGTAAAGATGCAGGATACATATACACAAATGCCTTGACTTTAGAGGATAAATAAATGAAATAAAACATATTGACTCCGTACTGTCACTAATAACAGCAAGATAGGGCTAGATTAGTTAATTAATGTTCCTTCCTAATTCAGAGATAACTAATCTTTCCATTAGATAATATTCCACTTAGACAATCTATATTGGTTATCAGGCATTATGAATGCTTCCAACAAACTATTCCTTTTAGGAACCGGAAATTCATTTTATCATATTTTTATACTGAGTTTGATTTAATTTTTCTCATGTACATGATTGGGCTTCCTTTTTACTATGCTAAGGCATAACATACTAACTTCACTATAAGAAAGATAGAACTTTTGTTGAATGTGTTTGTAGTTACAAGAATATGTCTGTACTTACAAGGAAACAACCTGGATTTAGTAGGTCTGTATTAACAAGGAAACAACCTGTGTTGAGTAGGTCTGTACTTACAAGGAAACAACTTGGATTGAGTAGGTCTGTATTAACAAGGAAACAACCTGTATTGAGTAGGTCTGTATTAACAAGGAAACAACCTGAATTGAGTAGGTCTGTATTAACAAGGAAACAACCTGAATTGAGTAGGTCTGTACTTACAAGGAAACAACCTGAATTGAGTAGGTCTGTATTAACAAGGAAACAACCTGAATTGAGTAGGTCTGTACTTACAAGGAAACAACCTGAATTGAGTAGGTCTGTATTTACAAGGAAACAACCTGAATTGAGTAGGTCTGTATTAACAAGGAAACAACCTGAATTGAGTAGGTCTGTACTTACAAGGAAACAACCTGAATTGAGTAAGTCTGTATTTACAAGGAAACAACCTGAATTGAGTAGGTCTGTACTTACAAGGAAACAACCTGAATTGAGTAGGTCTGTACTTACAAGGAAACAACCTGAATTGAGTAGGTCTGTATTAACAAAGAAACAACCTGAATTGAGTAGGTCTGTACTTACAAGGAAACAACCTGAATTGAGTAGGTCTGTATTTACAAGGATATAACCTGTATTGAGTAGGTCTGTATTTACAAGGATACAACCTGTATTGAGAAGGAACCATTTTCTAATTAGTAGGTCTGTACTTACAGAAATGTGATTTAAGTTTTATTGTGTAGGTTTGTAATATGAACAAGCGCAATGAACTTATTCCCATACAAAATGTTTTAATCCTGTGCCAATCTCAGTAATCAAAGTCCTTCAGCTTTGAATCTCTTCACTAATTAACATGTCCAAGGTTGGCTTTTTTATCATCAGGTTTGCTTCATCAATTCAACTAGTAGAAAGGAAAGAAAATGTGTAAACCGGTTCAAAGTAAATGCTACTTTTGATCTTTTTGATATTTTCACGTCTAAAAACTACTTCAATAACTTCACTCCCTGTTTTTGGTAATTAAAAAAAATTGTGTTATAGTTTATCGTTAATCTACTAAGGTTGGATATTTTGAGTGTGTAATAGTGAGTTATTGATAATTTGGTAAATACTTGTATTAATATTTGTACTTGCTCTAAGAGAGTATGGGAATTTATGATTGTCCTCTAGAAAGTTAACTGGTACAGGGTCACTGATATTTGGTGTAGAGTGAAATAAGAAATAAGAGTGTGAATATTTTAAAAGAAGGTTCACTGATGACTTTAATTCTAATCCTGATACAGCTTCATTTCAGTAATCTGTATCACATGGTAGAATTGAAATCCAACTTCTTGTTCTATTTTGGGTGGTTTAAGATTGATTTTTATATGCCCACCCATTAATTTGGGCTCATATAGCCCTCTGTCTGCCTGTCTCTGTCCAATTGAGAACTGGGTTCTTGATGGATTTTGATGAAACTTTGTGTGAGTGTTTATAATCCCTCAAGGTTGAACTCTATTGAAATTCATACAAAATGAAAAAATGTTCAATATTGTGGACAAGATATAGAGCTAGTTTCTTCAAAGATTTTGATTCTTCATAATCATCCAAGGCTGAACCCTATTGAAAATCAGACCAGTTGAAAAATATTTACTCTGAGTTATTGCTGCTGTTTTTAAATTCTTTGTGTACACTTATGTCGAACGTGAGAACTGGGTTCTTGATGGATTTTGATGAAACTTTGTGTGAGTGTTTGCTATAACCCAAGAATGAACCCTTTCAAAAATGAGACCAAATCAAAAATTGTTAATGAGATGTTGCCCTTGTTTTTGAATTCCATGGGGACACTATACAGAGCTTGTTTCTTGTATGATTTTGACTTGATACAAGTGTTTATAATAATGAACCCTGTTGAAAATCAAATAAATCAAAAATATTGACTTCAGTTATTGCCCCTGTCCTTAAAAACGTGTTGAATTTATTGTGGATATGTGTGAGGGCTGGTTTCTTGATGGAATTTTATGAATCTTGGTGTTCCTAACTTCCCCAATGATGAGCTACCGGTATAAATATGGGCATATTATGATGGCCATCGCTATTTTTATTATTTTATTCTTGAAAATAAAGTGAATGCTATTGATTATTACTGCAGTATTTTTTTTTTCTTTTTTTTTATGGTCATGGTTTTTTAATTTCTAGGAAAATGAGCAAATGACCTTTATATTCCATTAAAATTACTTTCCAAAGTAATCTTTACAAAAGGATATCCTGTGAATGTGGAAATCATTCAAGCAGAAATATAGCAGTGGAATGAACATTGATACTGTCTGTAGCAACTTGAAGAGAAGTCAAAGACAGGTTTAGACTGAATATAAATATTCAATGCTTTTAACACTAGCAACTGCTCTACTGGTCACAAGTACATGAAGACCAGAGCGACAGGTTCACCTCTTTCAGGTTCCTGCAATTCCATTTAAACTAAGTGGTTGATGACATCACTAATCACAGAAAACCTATTGTCATAAAGCATATTATATGGTGTTTAATGAAGTCATCCACTTTTTGTAGAATCACAGCATCTTACTGAAAATTAAAATGGTTAAAATTTCTCTTACGAGAGCTGCATCATTTCCAGTTAGCCCTTTCTAGAATTGCAGGAGCCACAGGTATCAGACGAGAAAACTGAATGTCACATTTACAAGATGTCCATGATATACATGGAAAGGTTAGAAAACATGTCTTGTCTAGTTTGGTATATTTATGAAGTAACAAGAGTATTAATTTGTTTCCTCTTCCAAATGGAAAAGTAATTACGTATTTCGACTTTGGCGAAAACGTATTGTAATCGTTCGGATTATTTTATTTTTTTTTTTTTTTTTTTTTGTAATTCTTGGATGAGTTTGCAGAAAAACTGGTAAAAGGTGCAGAAATTCTAAATCTACAGTTGATCTTAGAATGATTTCTATTATCAAATAAAACAAAAACGGAAGTTCTATCTCTGACAGGAAGTGAGAACCGGAAGTTGAGGTTTTTTCGCTTTAGCAAGTTTATTTTCAGTTCGATTTTGACCGGATTTTCAGATTTGAAAACTTCAATGTATTTGTCAACTAACAATTATAGGTTTTATGCAATTAGGTTAAATATTTTACCCACGATTTGCAATTCAATATTCAAGGGTCATCGGCAAAAATTTCAGACCGTGATTTCTCCTTTAATATAAATGGTAAAATTTTGAAACTTTACCAGTTGATAGGCGATATGATTATAATTTTTGAAAATATGTGAAAAAAAAAATTCAACTTCCGGTTTAGCCTCAAATGACGTAATTACGTAACTTCCGGTCTATAACTGCTAGGTGAAAAGTGAAAACTGTTTTATAAATAACTTGTCAATAGTAATTGATTTGACCTAAATAATTAGGTCAAGCTGCCATATCCGCCGCCATTTTGAATTTTTGTTACAATTCTTAAATCCGAAATTCAGACACTACTGATAGACCGATTTTGATGAAATTTAGCACATAGATACAATGCATCATTATCTACCTTTTCTTGGAGACCGATTTTCAAATTTCGTATTTTCTTTCGAATTATTTAAATTTCGATTTTTTCAAAATTAGGTCACTTCAACGGCTACGGAAGGTGTGACCCACTTAATCTATGACCTTGAAAATTAGGTCAAATTATATTCAATATATTGTCTACGAGAAGATATTTTTTAATTTGGTTTACTTAAAAAATGCATAGAGATAAGTGTACTTAAATACAGCAAAAATTGATAATTTTCATATTTTCGCCATCATTAACCGTTACGGAAGGTGTGACCTAATTATTTTATGACTTTGAAAACTAGGTCAAATGATATTCAATATATTGTCTAGAAGTAGGTCATTGCAAATTTAGCCTACAAAATATTTTAAGGCTCTCGAAATACGTTCATAATTGTAAGCAATTCTAGTTTTAATATTTTTTCTGATAATAGTCTGTGACTGAAGTCTGGAAATATGGAATATTATTTCTTATGAATATCAACCTTATGGATCATGCTAATAATTAGCATTCAGAATTGTCATTAAAAGAAGATTATTTTTGATATCATGTTTCAGATTATTACTGATAGTTATTCCTTCTGTTATTTTCTGGCATTTGTTTAAGTTAGAAATGTCCTGATTCAAGTAATGAGGAGATTTCATTATATTTTTCATTAATCAAAGGTCATGATAGTCTCTAAGGTCAGATTGATCTTTCGAAGTCCTAAACTACTGTATGATTAGTCTGAATTTGAGCACAAACAGTTCACACTCTGCAATTTTATCACAGCCTCTTTTGACTGGTTCTACATACATATTTTAATGTGAGTTCATGTGTTTTATCTTAACCTAATAAAATTGATTCAATACAAGAGAGAAATATATAATTAATTTACAGGAAATCAGACGTTAGAAGTTGTTCTAGTACTGATGTATTAAGTTGTTCTAGAAAAGATGTAATAAGTTCTTCTAGTACAGATGTATTAAGTTGTTCTAGAAAAGATGTAATAAGTTGTTCTAGAAAAGATGTAATAAGTTGTTCTACTACAGATGTAATAAGTTGTTCTAGAAAAGATGTAATAAGTTATTCTAGTACTGATGTATTAAGTTGTTCTAGTACTGATGTATTAAGTTGTTCTAGTACTGATGTATTAAGTTGTTCTAGTACTGATGTATTAAGTCGTTCTAGTACTGATGTATTAAGTCGTTCTAGTACTGATGTTTTAAGTCTTCCTGGTACTGATGTATTAAGTCGTTCTAGTACTGATGTATTAAGTTGTTCTAGTACAGATGTAATAAGTTGTTCTAGTACAGATGTAATAAGTTGTTCTAGAAAAGATGTAATAAGTTGTTCTAGTTCAGATGTAATAAGTTGTTCTAGTACAGATGTAATAAGTTGTTCTAGTACTGATGTATTAAGTTGTTCTAGTACTGATGTATTAAGTTGATCTAGTACTGATGTATTAAGTCGTTTTAGTACTGATGTATTAAGTCTTCCTGGTACTGATGTATTAAGTCGTTCTAGTACTGATGTATTAAGTCATTCTAGTACTGATGTATTAAGTCGTTCTAGTACTGATGTATAAAGTCGTTCTAGTACTGATGTATTAAGTCGTTTTAGTACTGATGTATTAAGTCGTTCTAGTACAGATGTAATAAGTTGTTCTAGTACAGATGTAATAAGTTGTTCTAGTACAGATGTAATAAGTTGTTCTAGTACAGATGTAATAAGTTGTTCTAGTACAGATGTAATAAGTTGTTCTAGTACAGATGTAATAAGTTGTTCTAGTACAGATGTAATAAGTATTTTCTGGTTCTAATATGAACTATATTTCTAATAGTTGTTTATGATTTGTCTGGTTGCATGTAGGCTAATGTTATAATACATTGTTGTATATAATTATATATAATGCCAATTCATATTTTATACCACATAATCTTCCCTCTATTGGGATTCAAATATCTACAAGTATCCATATACTCATGATCATCCATCAGCACATGAAATTACATTGATGTTGGTAAATGATGTTGAGATGCAGATCTCTTCATTCCACTTAATAGATTATTATCATAATCCATGTCACTGTAGTGCTAATATTGTCTAATACACAGCTCATGGGAACAGATGTATATCTAATAATCAGGAGACCTTCATAATACCTAATAAGCTACCTGATAGGTCATAATGATGACCACTAAACCTGTTTGTGTAATATGAATACTGATAAGCTGCTCATTAATACCCTTATCAATTTATATCACAATTTTCTGAAGTCCCACAAGTTTGTATTTATTGATGATATAAAAGAATTAATATATATCAGTGAGCCTGAATCAGGGCAGGATAATGGAAATATTGACAACAACTTAAATTATTACATAATCTTTCCAAAATAGATATAGTTCAAAATCCAATTCTGTGGCTTTCAGAGTATTATTCTAGATAGGCTTTGATTACTTTCTGATGGGTTATTTGACAAAAACCTTTAAGTTTATGTCATATATTTTGAATAATCGGTTGATATTCTACATAAATATGTGTATGGACAGTTTTGACTGATGATATCATTAGATCAGTAATGACTGTATAATAAAATGTCAATAACAAACAGATATTTAAACTAGACATTCTGATAACAATGTCTGAAATTGAAATCTTTCTGAAAATAGTATAATCGCCCTGTCCATCCGTCCGTATACATTCTGCTTTTGCTCATTCTACAGGCTACAATTCTTTACAACTAATTTTTATTTGTATTATGTGAGTGAATGACATTATGAAGATGATCCTTTTGATTTTTATGATAATCAAATAATTTTTCACCGAAATATTAACCGTGTTTCCACTTAGAATTGTGAAGTAAAGCTAGTTTTAAAACCAACATTATTGCCCAACACACTACAATTCCACTAGATCTGGTCCCTGAACCACTTTAGTTTTGATAAAAAAGGTGGCACATTATTGACAACTTGTGATGTTGCACGTGCGACGATAAAACTAGTACTTCTCTATTGACGAAACAAGAAATAGTCGCTTTTAAGCTAGCTTTTATTTGGCCCTGATAATTAGCTGGACGCAAAAAAGGAGGTTTTCGGTTTTAACTATTGGAAACAAGCAAAGGTAGATTAAGGCCGGCTTTTTGTCCCAAGCATACATGTATTATTATTCAGAGTGACTATGTAATTTTTTTTTTAAATTAAAAGGGATTAATGTTTAGAGGGAATTTGCTTCTAAATTAGGTTTATTTCAAGTTAATTAGTTACATGTAAGAAAAACAGTATTTTTCCCATTCATTAGATTACCTCCACTTTCAAATGATATAAATATGAGTTGTCCAATTATCAATATATATGAATCAATGAAAAGAAGGCAAGACCGCTTTAATATACTTGTCATTTTCAATGGATTAATTCTTCGCTGAACTATCATGTATCCAATTTGATCTTGAAATACAATAATTTTACAGATAAACAACTTCTAATTAGTTTTTTGATGTCTAAAAGTTAGTCCTCATAGGTTTACAAATCAATATCACCATGTCTCCCTGAGGTTAAAAAACTAATATACTGTTATATAAAAGTTCCTTCCTTTTGTGAGCTGCATATGGCGCAACAATTTATGCTGTTGACAATGGAATGAAAGAAAATGAAATATACTCAAGGAAGTGTTGTGTAGATTCCACCACTGCTGTTCTTTTCTTGAAACCAGGAAATCTTGGCTTTGATCCCAGAAGGCTAAATTAAAGTTTAAAATGACAAAGATGTTGCTGCCATGACCAAAAATTGTCTTATTTAACACTGAATGTTTTTATAAATTTGAATTCCAGCGCTTCAAACCCAATGAACCATACTTAGAATTTGTTTCAGAAATTAGACTTTCTAAACTGTTGATTCTAAACTGTTGATTAGCCATCTCACAGATCTATTAACTATATAGCTTTAAGTCAATTTCTCTAACTTAGTTGTTGCAAAGTTATTTTGAAACTGGATAGAATTAAATGATAAAAGTTTGTATTTAATATTCACATCATAAGCTCTTTAATTAGGTATATTAATGAACTAAAACTACCTGAATAATAATTTTACCCACATGACCACTTTATTATTTGAGATGATCTATTCTAATTTGTTTGATTGTTTGTATAATAGACCCCATAGATTTCATATGATTATTCATTAAAAAAAAATTTCTAGCAACACAAATCCATAGTTAGAAGCCCACAAGCTGACCAAAGCGCTATTGCCTAGTGAAGTATGCTGGTATTTTCAAGGGCCCTGTTTCTTGTGTTTAATTGTTTTCATTAGTATGCTATTTTGTAATATGATTAATTTGTATTGTTAGACTTCTGAGGAATAGGGCCAAGGTTTTTTGAGACTGAAATTAATATTAATGCTTTCACTAGCCTGAAGATATTAATGCAAGTACAGGTTTAATGTACAGAACATTATGATTTATATCACGTTTCTATTTCCTGGTGTTATTTATTTACATTAGTTATATTAGAAGCGGAACTATCTATAGTGTTATTAATATCTGTATTATTTCATTGAAGTTTATTAGACAAGATTCAACCTTTACCATTCTAGACAGTCATACTGACAATATGTCAAAAGAATATTAATAAAGTTAATATGATTTGTATCATTTCCAATCTGTTTTTTTTTTTCGCAATACACCAGTTATTTGGGAATTGTATGCTCATCAATTTTGTCCTCAACCCATCATCTTCCAATTTTGGTTTTGTTAAAGTGTGCTGAATAGAGAATGCAAAAATTATTTTTAAAGATTTGACTGCCTCTTAAGATGATTAAAATTTAATCCCTGTTTATTATGACTGTATCTGAAATATTAATGTGATTGTAGAGAAGTTTTCCTGTATTTGTATGATAAAAAATGAACTTTTAGCTGCCATTTGCAACAATCTGATTTTCTTCCAGACAACTGTGGTTGTGACAATTTAATAATTTATGACTAGTTTCACTCTGAGTTTCGCTAATGGAGTTACCACAGATATCAAATTGATACGTTTGTCTACCAGCACTTAAATTGTTTGGATTGTATTTCATTTGACCTGTCCTTTGATTTGCAGACTAAACAAACTACTATTATTGGGTCTTATAGAATATTATAATTATGGATTGTCATCTGAGTGATAAATGGTAGGTGAAACAGACAATATTTCTATATAATAAAATATTTACCAGCCCTTCCAAAGATCAGGACGATGTTGAATTTTCCATTTGTTGGTAAGCACAAAGACTTGGCACAGAGACTTGATACAGATCAACCTAGGTGTAAATGGGTACAGATAATGTGGGAAAGATCAATGTCAAGAGGTTTTGCCAAGGAGCAGCTGGTAGAAAAAGCAGTGAACCTAAGTTATCTTTGTAAAAATATATGTTGTGCACTGGTTCAGTTTATAGTCTGATACCAATCATATCTTTATTCTCAGTAAAAGAGATTGCGAAGAGGTTTCTTATTTATTAACCAGTACGATTCTAGCTTTAATATGAACCATTCTCATAAGTTGTTGGTAGTCTTTGGAATGTGGTACTTACAAAATCTTGACAAAAAACCCTGTGTGACTCAATAGCATTTATTACTTTGATGCTCATAAAAACATAAACAATTTCAATTGCAAGTAAGCATTTGTACAGCTAAACCATTATGAATGCTAAACCATGTGATGTTGTTTCTTTTACTACTCCAATAACAAAAACAGATTTAATTACATGTTTTGAATGACAGGTAGACATTATACCTGTGGCTTTCTTTAATTGTAAAGTATTGTTTGAACAAAATGTCATTGCTCTTATGGCCAGATGATGAGAAAGAAGAGATAACTGTTTATCTCAATTTTATTCACCACATAATAGAACACCAGCCAATATGACTTCCCAATGTCAACTATCATGATCCAGTGATACTTATTTACAGTGGTCCTCACTTAAAACGAACATGCTTATACCGAAAAACCGGTAATAACGAACACATTTAAAAGTCCCGTTTTTCACTGCACTAATTTCATTGAAAAATAAATGGATAAAACGAAATGCTAGTAGCGAATTTTCGGTAATAACGAATAGAAATTGACACCCTGTGTACCAAAATTAATGGTTATTACGAATGGATTAGTCATAATTAACCGATAATCTCAATCGGCTCCAATCACGGCAATAAATTTCACACCTCCCGACTCCCGATTTTTTATCAATTAAACTTAATTAACATTTTGTGTAATCCTTTTGTCCCCCTCTGTTCACCCACAGTCCCAAGATATTCATTTTGTTTACCGGTCAAAACAGTAAACATACGGCGAAATCGTAAAAAACGATAACCGTCTTCAAGTGTCATTCGATTCTCAACATGGCTACGTACAAAGCCCATAAAGTTCAGAATCCGATGACAAAAATAACAATCTGCAATGTCCCAATGAAACAAAAAAGAAAATTGATGATATATATCATAATTAAAAACTGACTATATTGTTGGATGTGAATAGATATTGAGGTGATTTATATATATTTGATCATTGGTTCTATGATAATGGTAAATGTTTGTGCTAGTTATTTGATATTACTGAGTGTATTATCAGAATGATGTTTTCAAAACGCCAATGAACAGAGTGCATTATTACTGATAATAGTTCTTAATTAGATATAGTTGTATCATATTGACCTTCACACATTTCTCTCTCATCATGGCATGACCTCATCACACTCCATATATATGAAACCATAGCTAACAACATTATGAATCATTATGTGGACTCTCTGAATTGGCCTACTGAGTAAACAAGACTTGAGTTGAAGAATTTAGACAGAGTAACCATTTAGAAATTTTAAACTAAAATTTTTAATGATATCAATAAGACTCCAGAACAAACTCAAGATTCTATTTTCATTCAAAATCAAATTGTTACATCTTTAATATCTAGGTATATTGCAATTCAACTAGGTAGTCATTGATAAGTCAATAGATTGGTTTATTCAGTTGGATGATTCTGTGATGTTGTGGTAGTTGAGATCTGGTTTGGACTAATGACATGGCAAATGGAGATGAAACTCAAACTCGACCCTGGATGGTCTGATCCTCTTACTTTCTTTCTATCAAACTGCTTGTTGTCATGGTATTACTTGAAGATCTTTTGTTTTTAAAGAGAGATTTATTCTACCTATGTTATTAATCACAAGTAGTATGAAATAAAGGATTTTTATTCCAACTTTAGATAATAATCCTTTCACCATAGAAAGTAATTCTCATTTCTAGTCTTCAACTTTAAAACAACAACTGATAGGATAGTGCTTTGTTAATTCTGGCCTCAATGTCCATTTCAAAACTGGGAATCATTCTCTGTTTGTAAGGCTTTTACTATTGAAGTTGATCATGGCATGGGAATTCAAGTTTGCTGTGAAATTCTAGAGAATTGTCATCATGAGAATATTCTAATCTGAGGTTTTTTATTTCTGTGGAGTGAGTTTCTGATCTATTTTTTTGCGTATAAGCATTTATTTTGGAAGATAGTCCTCTGTAAAAGCATCCTGGAATGGAGAGACCTGGGGGAAATCGGTGTTAAGGTTTGAAACATGTCAATTACAATGCAATCTAGAAGATTTAATGTTTTAAAGCAAACTCCGACCAATATCAAATTTGTTAACACTTTATGGACCTAAATTTAATGATACAGCTAGTAATATATTAATATATTAAAGAAGCAGTTTTCAGTAGACGTAGATATTTTTTGAGTGCTACAAAAATATCAAGATATTGTGCATGTGGGAGGCAACCTTATTAATGTTTGAATGTATTTGTATTAATTAAACTGTTGATATTCACCTGTGATATGACATTGTGAGTTATTTAATCTTGTCGTTTTAAAGAGTTGTAGAAAGCCCCAGGAATTCAACAAAACAGCCTTTATTTATTTTATCTATCTCTAGTTCATAGTATCACAACCATTGTTAAACATAAGACCAAATTAATGTTGCTTCCAGTGGTTACTGATTCACAAACTAACATAGTGGATGCTGCTTTGAGACAATCATGTATGACATTGTAATAATATGTGAGAATATACACTTGTTATCACACTATCACCAACTATTGCCATCAATGTTATGTTATTATCACTTATCATACTGAGTACAGTTTCTATTACCCAACCTGAAGGTCTAGGGTTAAATCTCAGCAAAGGTCAAGATATTATCATCAGATTTCAGTCAGTGATGCAGGTCAGAGAGAATAAAACCAGTGTGCTACAGTCTGTGCACATTATAGATCCCTTGACTGTTAGAGATTAAACAGATAGAGTAGGCTAATGCCGCTGACTGGCAAAATCTGATCTATTTCTGTTGATGTCATTTTGTTGTAGATTTCAACGGCAACTACAAATTCATCAACAGGTTCTGTCTATTCCAATCCTGGTCTTAGTTTGACAGTTAAAAAGTCTCAAGTTATTTAGCCAATAAATTGCAAACTTGATGCCATTTTTACACTTTACATTTATTCACCAGTCTGCTTTTTATACGCCCACACATTAATGTGGGCGTATTTAGTCGTTGCCACTGTCTGTCTGTCCATAATTGTTGTGGACACAATAAGAGAGCTGGCTTCTGTGAGTGTTTGTTATAACCAAAGGATGAACCCTATTGCAAATCAGACCAATCTAAAAATATTTATTTCTGAGTTATTTCCATTGTTCTTGAAAATCAGACCGATCGAAAATTGTTTCATTTACCGATAATTCTTGTCAACCTCCCAGAAAAATTGGCTGCTATGATAAATGTTTGCGTATAGCGATGGCCATTGCTTTTTTTTGTTTTGACTGCAAACATATGTTATTAGTCTGAAGATAATAGGCTGTTCTTAAAGATAATGACAAGAAAATTAGTCTATGTATTCATTGTGGGACTTTGCTTTCAGCAAAGTCCCAGTTTGTTTTCGATTTGTCAATTCTTTTTTTTTTTTTTTTGTGATTTTTCCACACCTTCTTGCGCTTAGACTACAGTAGTTGCAGCAACTATTCAACATCTCTAGACCTTCTGTTGTGGTAACGTTGTAAATGAATATAAATTGGAACATTTTTGCAAAACCGGAAGTGCTGCATTGCAACATGTTTAAAAAGTCGGTCAGTGGCTCTAGAAGTCACAATTTTTGATCGTTTTTCTTCAGGTTTGCAATTTTTGAAACTTGAAATAATTTCCAACAAGATAGCAGTTAAAAAATTTCGAGATTCGAAAATTCATAGCAAACATTTTTTTGCCGTATTTTGCACATGTTTTGCAACTTTGCTATTTCAAGACCGATTAATATAAAAAAATTGAGCATATGTAGCCCATGAAATGATTTTCAAAAAGTAGGTCAAAATTTTTGCGTCACTTCCAGGTTTTCACGAAAAATAGATTTTTACGTTCGGTTTGAATAACTTCCGTTTTTTTTTAACATCATGACATTCAAACTTGCATCATTCAGTAGCCATTAGCCATACAAAAAAAAAGAAGATTAATAAAATCAAGGCCGCATGCGCAACTTGCTCCGCCATTTTGATTTTCCTGAAAGTGAGCGATTTTTATTCAGACATTATGGCTAGTCCGATTGAGATGATTTTGGTGTCAAATGAAAGAACATAAAAATTGCAACAAATTGTTGGAAGTCGATTTTTGAATTTCGATTTTGCATTTTTGAAACATCCGGTTGAATTTTTTTAGAAGTTTGAAGGCTTATTTCTCGTGACCTTGACCTTTTGTGAGGTGACCTTTAGTAGGTCAAAGGTCATTGACCTTGGCTATCAGTTGATACTTTGACATTTGACCTCCGACATCTACTTCCGGTCTTATAGCTGCCGAAAACAGCAAAATTCGTTACTTTGGACTGCTCTAGAGCGTGACCTAATTAATTTAGAGGGTTATTTTTTTCAGATTCTTAAGGCGCCTTGTGTCGTCTTTCCAGCGATGTACAACAAAAGTTTTCAAAATGAAAATTTAATTTTTGCACTTTTTAAACTAAAGTACATTTTGCTTTTTTGAAATGTATGTGTGTATATCTCGCGATCTATTAGATGTACAAGCTTCAAATTTTTACTGTGAGTATACATTTTGAATGTGATTAGAATTCAAGTAAAAAAAAAATGAGATGGGCGTGGCACATCCGGGTAAATTTGCAATTTATCATTTATATGGGTCAGCCAATTACGTTTGCAGGAAATGACGTTTTTCAAAAAAATATTTTGCACTCAGATACCTCGTTACTTTGGCCAGTTTATCCTACAAAATCAGATGTTTCGGCCTGTTTGTTGCAATTTTGCGGCGATAGCAAAGTCCCACTCTGTGCCACAATTGGCTCTAGTTATGTTTGATTTAATAATCTGATTATAATCCTTCAGGATGAAAATATACAAATGTTGATGGCTTAGTTGACCTGGAAGTCAAATGTCATGTCATTAATCCTTGAAAATTCATAAAAAATGTCTTGTATCAGTAATATAACTACAGGTTTAAGAATAATCCTTTAGCGACATTTAGGGGTAGGAAGCACATAAATAATGAACACAGTTTTTATGGTATACTACTCCTCACCTTTTTTCCTTTTAGTCTTGTTCACCTGATGACGACAGTGTAATTGTTGAAACATTGTGTATTATTGTATTAAATTGGTGAGTAGAATACCATAAAAACTGTGTTCATTATTCAGGTTTAATCATGATTTGTGACATTTAAGATCATATCTTAATGAAGTGATTAGGGATAACATGGTTTTCATATTTCTATTTAATGGACTTGATAGAACCTAAGGACACTTTGAATGGTATAGCACAAGGCAAAACCTTATTACTGTAAACTCCTACAGTAAAAACAAAGACCTTTCTTCACTTTCTATTTATTATTAAAGGGAGTTGGAGTAAATGACTTTATTTCAACATGCACTATATTTATCTAACTCTGACAAAGATACTCATTCAAATTTATCTAAACTGTAGAGAATTATGAGTTAGGAATACTCTAACATTACCAAAATGATGTGAACATCTATTTATTACCATTGCAAAAAAAAAAGGTAAGAGAGCAATGTTATTTAAATATGGCACTTTTTCCAATGTATATATCATAGAAGAAAATAAAATCTAGTAAAATATAAAATCCGCCTTGGATAAAGTCCAATTGAACCTTGTCCTAGTACAAACTAAAATTAGAGTTTCTCCTAGGACAATTTTAAATTCTCCTTGGAGAAACTAAAATTGAACGTTGTCCTACGACAATTTGGAATCCTCCTGAACAAGAATGATGAACTGAAGTAGTTGTGGCCAGGGTTGGTGATTTTAAATGGTTGTCCAAGACTTCCCCAGTCACAAGGATGTGTTGAGCGTGGAAACGGTGACACTTAGAAGAAACTAGGCATACAAGAACATCCAGATCAAGGTTGGTCTCAGCGACTTCCAGTTGATAACTATGCTGTTTAATTAGTTTGCCTCCTAGGATAAATACTAGTTAACTGTCTTCTCAACCCTACTTCAGTTTAACCCCTCAGATAACCAGCAGCTAACTGGACAAAGCAAAATGTACCAGCAGATCAAACACTTCAAAGAATAAATTTTTGAATGATAACGTTTATTTATAATGATTTTAACAATTGATGTACAAACAATCTTAAATTGATAACAATAAATAACAACACAACAATTTAGGCTACTAAATAATATATTCAGTCAAAGATCAGGTAATATGAGACTATTTCACTTCTGTGTTAAAAGGAATGTACATTATCCATGCCTGATCATAATATTCACAATCGCACTGTCTGAATGTCAACAGTTTATTAGTCTTTCACTACCAGAAAAATTGTCACTCAGTATAATAATTAAATTGAAAAACATCCACTCTTGAATTTCATAATATTGTTTCATGCAAAGTGCTATAAGTTGAAAAAATTTTTTTTTTTTTAATAAATTAACTCTTTTGCAATGTTTGTAAGTACACACCTTGAATAATGAGCGCTTTTGAAGAATTTCACACACATAGTCAACTTCTGATAAAAGTTCAAACACAATTAGTTCACATCATTTAATAGGATCTTTCTATTTGGAATGGTGGAAATGTCAAATCTTGTAAATCCTGCTTTTATATGGTTATCTTCTTTTTTGTAAAAAGTCTTTTGATTTCATTTCGAAACTGTACATTCATAAAGGAATAGATAACAGGATTAGATGCACTGTGAATGAAGTAAAAGTAAAATAAGAAGATATTCCCTGTAATTACATTATGTGTTATAAGAAAAGTTGGTAGATATGATATAATGTATATAAAGGTCACGATGCACAAAACATACGCAGTCTTGACATGAGCTTTCTTTTGACGATGACTTTCTGAACCATTTTTAACTCTTTTAGATTTCTGTTTGTGTGGTTTGTTGTCTGCCATATTGTTGTTATCCTTTCTTTTATCTGATTTAACGTGATGTTTACGTTTATCAGAGGGTAACTCTGGTGAGATCTGCTCTATAGCTGTATATTCTTTATGACAAGTCGTAGATTCCTGGTTTTCTATTGGGCTTATGGTGACCAAAAATACGTTATTTTTACTATCAAAACAGTTTTCATCCACTCGCTGGCGAAATAATCGTGTGAAACGATTTAAACCACGAAAATTTATTCTTGGAAGTCCACCATTTTGTCTCTTTTCTCCATCAAGCATGTCTATCTTCTTTCTGGATTTTGGTTTGACTTTGTTATTTCTTGCTGTGTTCCATTTCTTACTTTGTTCATAAACTTTGAGAAAAATAAAAACATATAGGGTAGCCAAGATCATGATTATTAATATAAACAGGATTGTCAAGAAAATCCAATAATTCTTTAAAGTGTGTGATTTAATGAGAATGAAGTTTGGTTCACACAATCCAATATAATATAGGTTCTCAGTAGTAGGTGGAGAGAAACTATTTTTAACCTGATGAACACCAACTGCCAACATCGGAGGAATCCCTAAAACTAATCCAATAATAATTGCACAGCACAGAAATAATTTGGACCAAAATAAAGGAATTGGACCTTTAAAGGCTTTGCAAATGAGGAAGTAACGATCAAATGCGATGGCTACTAAGATCAAGGCAGAAATTGGAATTGTTGCCATTTGAATTAATTCCCACATACGACAAACAGTATCACTCTGAAATGGATAGTACCATTCCTTTAACAGTACTCCAGGAATATTGACCAGATTGATAGTCAAATCTACCACAGCTAAGGTTAGGATCAAATAGGTTGAATTATGTTTGACAAAACTTCTAGCAAATACAACTACCACTAATATATTACCAATGGTACCAATCAGAAATAGCACTCCCAGTAAAGCTGTTAAAATCACCACATTAGGATAAGATTCAGATCGTAAATTCTCATAAAGAAAATCTAATCCAGAATTGTCATAATCTTGAGAATAGTTGTGTAAGGCTTGTTCCCTCTCAATGTCAGTAAAATTAGGCATCTCTGCTGGCATTTCCATGTTTATTTATTTATTAATGATTGTCAAGTTATTTAACTCTGAAAAAAGAAATAGTAAATTATCTTTATTCACGACTATAAAAAGCTTAAACTGGAGTAAATCCGTATTATATGTTCCAGTACTCTTTAAATTACTTCAAATATTTTTAAGATCTAAAACAAAATTGGTTTGATTTAAGAATTTTTATTTTAAAATTGATTTTATGGAAGAAAATATTTTCTTTTTGAATTTTTCTGATTTATAAAAAAAAAAAACAACATGAGAAGACATGAGAAAGAGTAATGTTCAATATAAATGTGTTTAGTTACATTTACAACAAGTTATTCTTACATTTTTATTACTGCGATGTTTTGATAAAGCTTTAAATTGTCTGACTTTGTCAATGAAACTGATGTTATTTCAATAAAAATAAGATTACATCAAACAATTTGATATTAACTTTTTACTATTCTAATAAAATATTGCCTTTTGTTTAAGTCAATGGAAATTCGAATTTGATGGTTCTTAATTTGGAAAATAGACTTTTTACGGTGTCAGTAGACACGATATTATGGATTAAAATCAGGTTGAATCACGATTTATTCTGTTTAACAATAAACTTAGTTACATGATTAATGTTAACAGTTCTAGATTTGTAACAATTAAAGATAGAAGAAAGTAAAACTGGTAAGAATCAAAAGTAGTAATAGAAAACAAGCATGTCTGGATCCAAACATGATATGTTAAATATTGAATATAACAATAATAATTTCTAACTCTATTTCAGTGAGAAATATATATATATGAAATATAGATTCAGATATTGGTTATTAAAAGGAATAATACACAAATTTTATGGAATGCAATTTCTATCTTTATTTCAGACATTGTTCAAATATTGTTCTTCAGTTTTTCTGATGATTTATAATTTTTACAGTGTATTACAGCCACAATTTAAACTGCCATATGCATTCTAATGTCTTGTTCAGTTACTTTACTACAAGAAACCTCATATGAAACATTAATATTTATATATATCAATGTCATAAATGTGCAAAGATAAATAAAAGAAAAAAACTTTTTCATTCTCTGCTCATTTCCTTTGGTATTTTTATATGGTGACAATTGAAGAATGAGAGCACTGTGACATGAATAGTTTTTTGTAAGATTAATTGACATTTCTAGCAATTTGAAATTAGAAAGAAACAAAATGACATTTCTATGTAAAGATTATATTTCATAGAATATTTTAGAAAAAACTATTATTTGTTATTAATATTATTTGATTAGATCAATTTTTCAAACAATGTTATCAAATTCTGATGAAATTCAGTAAAAAAGGAAAAGATTTGTCATTCGTTCACCCATTTATACCATTGTCTTACAAACTAGATTTTTAGCTAAGCTATTCAGTAATAATATTCAGGGTTCAAATTTGAGCTTTCAAATCTATGTTTAGTTCATTCCTATCCTATTTGATATATTATTCTAATAAAATGACACCACATTCCTATCCTATTTGATATATTATTCTAATAAAATGACACCACATTCCTATCCTATTTGATATATTATTCTAATAAAATGACACCACATTCCTATCCTATTTGATATATTATTCTAATAAAATGACACCACATTCCTATCCTATTTGATATATTATTCTAATAAAATGACACCACATTCCTATCCTATTTGATATATTATTCTAATAAAATGACACCACATTCCTATCCTATTTGATATATATTATTCTATAAAATGACACCACATTCCTATCTATTTGATATATTATTCTAATAAAATGACACCACATTCCTATCCTATTTGATATATTATTCTAATAAAATACACCACATTCCTATCTTATTTGATAATTATTCTGATAAAATGAACCTCATTCCTATCCTATTTGATATATTATTCTAATAAAATAACACCACATTCCTATCCTATTTGATATATTATTCTATAAAATGAAACCCATTCCTTCCTATTTGATATATTATTCTAATAAAATGACACCACATTCCTATCTATTTGATATATTATTGTAATAAAATGACAGAAAATTACTATCCTATTTGTATATATTATTCTAATAAATGACACCACATTCCTATCGTATTTGATACATTATTCTAATAAAATGACACACATTCCTATCCTATTTGATATATATTATTCTAATAAAATGACACCACATTCCTATCTATTTGATATATTATTCTAATAAAATGACACCACATCCTATCTATTTGATAATTATTCTAATAAAATACACCACATCCTATCCTATTTGATATATTATTCTATAAAATGAACCCATTCCTATCCTATTTGATATATTATTCTAATAAAATGACACCACATTCCTATCTATTTGATACATTATTCTAATAAAATGACACCACATTCCTATCCTATTGATATATTATTCTAATAAAATGACACCACATTCCTATCCTATTTGATATATTATTGTAATAAAAATGACACGTCATTCCTATCGTATTTGATATATATTATTCTATTAAATGACGCGTCATTCCTATCCTAATTGATATATATTAATCTAATAAAATGACACGTCATTCCTATCCTATTTGATATATATTATTCTAATAAAATGACACCACATTCCTATCCTATTTGATATATTATTCTAATAAAATGACACCACATTCCTATCGTATTTGATACATTATTCTAATAAATTGACACCACATTCCTATCCTATTTGATATATTATTCTAATAAAATGACACCACATTCCTATCCTATTTGATATATTATTCTAATAAAATGACACCACATTCCTATCCTATTTGATATATTATTCTAATAAAATGACACCACATTCCTATCCTATTTGATATATATTATTTAATAAAATGACACGTCATTCCTATCCTATTTGATATATATTATTCTATTAAATGACGCGTCATTCCTATCCTATTTGATATATATTATTCTAATAAAATGACACGTCATTCCTATCCTATTTGATATATATTATTCTATTAAAATGATACGTAATTCCTATCCCTATTTGACCTTTTTCTCTTTAGTTTTTTTTCTTATTTTATTATCTCTGTGTATTTCACATTTTATCTTTCATACACAATATAAAAACAGCCATTTGCTCAATTTTTTTTTAAAAGTGAAGATCCATATTTCTCATTGTGTTTTTATACTTTAGAAATACCTTGTTCTATATTCAGTATTTGATATTATATTCTGTACATAGGAAGATGTATAGAGAAAAATTAACATATAATTGCTTACAGATTTCTCATAGTAATATATCATAGTTTGATATTTATTCACATAAGATCTAAAATTATATGAGGTACAAGTTGTAAACGCAAAGAAAAAGTCTAAAAAGTACAGCAGCATTTTTCATAACTTATATAGTTCTTAAATGATTATTTTTATGTAGTCAAATAAATACAAAGAGAAAAATAAAAGTTGTATTACCTTTATCATATTCAAGGGAATCATTTATTGATGTGAAACATTTGTCCTATCATATATCCCTATACATGTATATACCTGAATCAAGCTGCTAGCGGTTGAAGCAAGGTGTAGAAAGAATAATAGTTCTAATCTAGATGAGCTATTAAATATCCTCGAGTTTGTATCCTAGTACCATCAACTCTCATTGATTTCTCTCATTCTACATCAACCAATCAAATCTTACCTATTCTCTCATACTTAATTCTTATTTGTTGATAACTTTCTACTTCTGTTATAATATTAAATGATCAGGTTTTCATTAACCAGCATACATACGACTTCAAAAATAGTCAATGACGATTGTTCTTTGAGTCATTTTCTTTGAATTCAATTTTGTGGTAATTTTCATATAAGCTTATTTCCCAGTTAGATTAAGTAAAAATTGAAAATACCTGACTTTAATTCATGTTAAAGTTGTGGTGAATACTGCAGTGAGTTAAACATCAATATAAAGACAACCATTTACAAGATGGCAAAACTTTCCATTTTATATTTCACAAACTTGAATCCCAGATATCAAACTTTGATTTCTATAGAAAGGGTTTTATTATATTTTTTAACCAATGGTTTTTGACTAAATAAATATTATTGTAAATAATATAATTTGTGGAACGAATGTAAGTTTGTTTGTTTGATTGTTCTGAAAGGGTATTCTCTCCCATATAGAGAAGGTGGTCTTGACAGTGTGATATAAAAGGGGCTTAAGAAACTGTTGGCTGACTTAGCATTTAGACTCGATTTCAGGCAATTCTATCGAAAAAAAAACATTCAAATGTACAAGCAAAGCTTTAATAGCATGTCTGTAAAACCCAGTACAATTTATTTCAACAAGGGTAATATGAGAAAATATTAATACCTGTAGGGGCTAGACAATATCTTCATCGAAATAAAATCTAATCTTCAATCTAAATCATATTATAGTAGTCTAAGACATTTATAAAAAATAACCCTGCAGTCCATAGTGTAGATTATCCTGTTTTACTACCTGATAATCTCAGATTTATCATATTAACATGGCTTCAATTTCTAATGAAATAAGAAATTTGATGATGTGATACTAATTAATATCCATCTTAATCATGTGATATAATTTCTTCCAAATCATGGTTAACTAATGGTGCAAGTGAACCTATACATTGGCCATGATTCTGCTGTTTTTATGTTTAAATGCAGGATTTCATCCAATGGTATAAATGTTACTTTTCAAGTAAATAGGTTGAAAATTAACAACGAGACAATATTAGTATGAGGCATTCCCTTCTCAGTTGAGACTAGGTTCTTTAAGTATATTTTATATGGATATTGACTTTTTAACACATTGGAAACTCTACTCTAAGAATTTAAGATTTGTCTTTGTAATCAACACTTTTTTACCATAGATGACTCTAAATAATGACACAGTTTGGTGAGAATAGCTGAAAGTTCTAAGGTCAGAATGTAGTCTACACCTGGTAAATGTATATATCATAGATATAGGTAGGACAGTATACACATTTAGTACTAAACAAGTAGATTTTATACTGTACCAATAAAGCCAGTGGTCATGGAATCATGACGGATGTATATGCGACAGCCGACAGACGACTTTGCCAAATGCTCCATTTAACATGAATATTGAAGATAATAGGAAAACTATAAGGATATTTCCTGACAAAAATTATTCAGGATGTTAGACCAGCAGGTTTACGTCCTGATAGCTTCTTAAGAATGGTAATGAACTGTAAGTGTCATTAAAGTTGGGTTTACTTTTTGAGACAAATGAAGCTCACTGATTGATTATGTATTGTTAAGTTATTCATCCGTATTTGGAGGCTTTGGAAACCCCTTTCACTTGCTTTGAATCACTAAAATCGCTCTGTGATTGATTGACCAAATGACATCATATGAAGTGAAGCTATATTATGATTGGGCATGCCAAATACTTAAAGATTTGTGAATTGAAGCAATGCATTCTGCAGTTAACTAATGTCTGGTCCAGTCTTTTACCATCATATTGATTATGTTCTTTTCTCTACTTTCGATTGGTGTAAGTATTAGCAGTTTTATATCAAATAAGTGAAATAAAGGCAAGCCATCTTTAACATCTGATCTCTTTTTAACATAATCACCTTGAGGAAGGAAAAAAAAAAGTTTGAAGATCTCCTTTGATAATTAATAATAAATCCCAAGGTCACATCAGTCTATTTTCCCTATCAACTGTTATGCATCTTATAACATACAGACTGATATCAATGCAGTTTAGTAATAAACAGAATATAGCAATAATAACATTCACTGAGGTCTTACCACAGTCTGTTGGTCATATAAACTTGCATTTCTTTTTACAATTATGAAACAGTCCCTCATACATCAACCAATATAGAAATATTTAAACATATTTATTAGATTGACAAATGTTTTTTTTTGCAATTGCTGGGTATTTTTTAATGTTGATTTTGTTCCTTTTGCCTCTTGTGTGTTGAACATGCAATCATATAATTTAGAGTATGAGAAGATGAAACGAGTCAATTTCATTAACTGACCTACAGAACCAATCCCATCTTCAGTCATTGGTCAACTATCAAGAGAAGAACCGCTACCAGACTACAGTTAGATCAATAGTCCTAAAGTACATTTAAATTTCTACATGATAACTGTAATGGTTTTACTTGCTGGAATTGGCATTAATTGCTATGTTGTAAGATGTTATCTGAGAATGACACTTTCAACATTTTGGGAATAAAATGATTAATTCTAAAGACTCTGACCACCTACATATTTCTTTATCTAGTTTAGTATACAAATCACATTTAGTCTAGATGTACTCAAGAAGAATTTCTAATTAACAGATTTAAGTGAAGACTGATTTTTTTTCTGGGAATATTCAGACTGGTAGATGAAGAGACAATTTGTCAATGTTTGTAGCTTTCAAAGGCAAATTCACTTAGAGCAATTTGACTTTGAGTGTAAGCAGTTTAGCCACTACCATGGTACACTGAAGTGTGTCCTCAATCTCTTCGTGATTCAAAAAACATACCTAGATCACATTTCTGAAAGAGAGTGTTTTACCTGTAGCTTTAGCAAAGCCTTTCTTTAAAAATTCAAATGTTTTATTTGAGCTGCTCTGTTTTAGACTAATCACAATGAATGTTTGTGATTTTTAAGAGGTGAAAGTTTTCTTCTCCGATTTAGTTCTAAAACTGCAGGATGTTTGATTTGATCTAAATAAGGATGAAATACCAGCTGGCATCAACATTAGTATCACCTGCTACTTTTAAAATAATTAAACAATCAGGATTCTTGATTATAATTCTGTACATTAAAGAATAACTGAGAAGATAGAAATGGAATATTAGAGGAAATGAAAGTCTCTGATAATGTTTGTGGAGATTCTACCAGGGTTAATCAGTGCAGTTAGTAACTTTTATGTCTTTTTTGAAAACCAGGATTAGCTTAACATGTACATAAACATCTACAGTTATAGATTTGAAAATTTTATTTTAATACATCCCCAATTCTGCAAATTAAATACCTGAAGAACCAGGGTTTGATCCTGGATTGGTGCTAATGATTGATGATGCCATTAGATTTTTCAAACTGCTACATCAACAGTTGCAAAACAGTCCAATGCCTGGAGTTTGATTCTAGACTTTTCAATCAAGTTTCCAACTGTGAAGCTAGCAGCTGACTGTACAAAATTGACAGTTGGAACTCAGAAATAAAAAATTAAAAAAAATGGCAAATGTATCTTTCCTCAAATATTTACCTCACTGCAAACTGGTTCTAAATCTAGGATTTAAAATGGAATATTTGATGATTTCCATTCTACTCTATAATGGAGTTTTATCCTTGGATTCTTATTATACTTTCAATGTATTGTCATGAACTTTCTGGCATATTCACAATTGCACCAGTGGATGCAATTGAATGGTTTCATCAGTAGTAAGTGAAACAGTTTCTAGCAAGAAAATATATGTCGGAGTCCCTCGAGGTAAATTTCAAATGTCAACATTGCCACTATACTAACTTACATCTTTTGTATGGTATATATTTTTAAACAAACATGTATATATTGAGTTTTCCTCAAGGTACAATAATAGTTTCGATTGTAATATACTTATTGCTCTTTAAGACAAGTAGGTAATACTATTTATATTCCTGCCAATAATGGACCACCTAAGGTCCAATTTTCTATATTCCAATATGTGAAGTCTCCAAGGTCTTATACTATTATTTTGTAAACATTTTAAGTGGCTTAGAATTTGGTCGGATGTTTATTTGACAATTATCATAGAACAAAAGGTGCTATTAATGGCATTTTATGATTTTCCTGTATTTTTTTTTTTTCTTTAGCAACTTATCAAGTGTAGTTATATTTGTCTTTAATATTCTAGAAAGGAAATTCCTTCAATTTGTTTGCCTACAGCATCAACATATTTTGATGTTCATTTGCCAATCATATTCAATTCACCCCATTTGTGGTAAGGGAGATGACATGGCACCCCTCGGATAAACACTACTGAAAAGACATGGCAGTCAGTATGAATGTAACAGCAACTCTTGATAGATTGCCAGCAAATTTAAAGCTTGAATTTTTTCATATAATTGAAAGCAAACTGGATTCCAATATATGCCAGTCGGTATGTCGGAATGTTTTAGGCCAGTCGTCAGTTTGTCAGCGAAACTAGCGTAAAAGTGAGACATTGAATTAATCTTGATGTTGGGACGAATCAGATAATTATAGCCCACCACACCTGCCTGCACACCTGGGTGGGTTTGAAACAAGCAGATACAGCTCTTACATGTAATCAGGTCAGACTCTATTTTAACATTTTGCCTGAATACCAAACAGATGAAAGTACATCAGCCACAAACCCAGTAGCACAGCCTGATTTAGATACTTAAAAGTTAGACCTATATTTGTTCACTTCTTTTTTGTAAGATAACAAGAAAAGGGATGAACAACAGTCTACCAGATAGCCGCAAAGGATATTGAGAGTCAGTGTTACACAGACCATAACAACATTGTTTGACCATTGCACTTCATACTCTGAAGATAAGTATCCCTTCATCAGATATCTATTTTTAAGTTTGTACCACAAGCTGGAATCAGCTGGTCAAGGGATTAATAGGATGAAAATAGTTCTTCAGGTGATGTTAATGGTGTGTAGTGACCTAAATTAATTCAACCTAAATATTCAATATATAGTAATAACTACATTTAATAAATAGGTGAGAACAGCACCCACTCAGGTCACATATTGTCATTGATCTTTAATTATATTGTAGATTAGTGGTTGGAAATGAAAACAAATATTTCTGGAACACAATGAAACTCTCTTAGTGCCATAGTATTAGTTAATGAAATGGGGTAGATTGTATACTGACATGTTTCAAGGTCACAGGGAAGTTATTTTGCACCTGAAGAAAAAATTTGGGCAAGATATTTAAATTTTTGGGACATCAGGAAATAGATGAAAGTATATTTATTCTTAAACATTCTTTAAGCATATTGTTGCCAATAAATACATCCTATGGGAACATAATTTAAATGACTTGCAGACTGCTTTTGAGTGTTGACTTCCCAGTTGATAAAAAACACTAAAAGTTACATTTGTAAATAATATTGATAGAAATATTGACCTGTATACTGATACAATTTTATAGCAGCTCTGATATAACTTCCTTGTTCTTTTTTTATCTTGGAAATGGTTGAAAAGTGATGAAATTAATCATTGGCATGATCCTCTCTCAATCCTTAATGGTATGATGGACAAAACCATTACCATAATCAAATGAAGCATCATCTGTTTAAATGACGATAGTGGTCTTTGCTGGTAAAGGATATACAGTAACCAAATACAGTGAATGCTCAATTACCGTTAAAGTTAACCTATATTTGTAGAATTGTCATTGATATCTCAGCTGCCTAATTTCATAAGCAAAGGTTAAATCTAGAAATAAACTGTATTTTTTGGTTATATTTTGAACAGCATATCACTTGCCTTAAGTCTAGAAAAAGGATGATATATAGATTGCCTTCAAAAATGAAATATATAACTGGCCCTAAATATAGAAAAATATTGTATCTTATTGAGAAAAAGAAATATGATCTAATACATATATTTTATGTTGGACAGAGGTTTTACAGACAAACAACTGTCCAAATTATGTAAATATAAGGATTGTGTGAACAAAATTGTGTTAAAAACAATGAAAATATTTTATGTGTAATACATTTCTGATGTAGAACTGTTTATTTTCAGTTTTGAGTGTTTTATTATTTAATTCTTGAGTTTTTTCTCCAGGTACCGTGTTCAACACAGTGGTTGGTTGTTTTAATTATAATCTTCCTTCAACTAATTTGTTTTATTTGTATTGTGGAAAAGAGATTTTTGATGCATGAAAATTTTTCAAAGCAAAAATCCCATTAGAATTTGAATTCGAAATAATATTAAATTTTAATGTATTCTAGGAACTTCTAGTAATTTAGTGATAATGTTGTAGATATACTGTCTAAGTGTTAAGTCTGGTTTGATGGTTATTGGTTTAATGTAACCTAATGAACGTTATGCTATATCAGAAGAATGGGTAAGAGCTGACTGCACAGTTAACCTCAGTGCTTTATTGACAGGTCAAGTTATGGTTGTGTTTGCTACATTGTCATCTGCAGATAGTTTGAAATACAATATCCTTAAAAATGGCTTTATTAAACAATAGGAATTGACAAAGGAGTGATTTAGAAATATGTTAAGAAATGCAAAGCCAGAGGCCGGTGAGTTTTCAAACCCTTTAGATAAGAGAGTTATCTTGATCGTTGGATCGATTCGTCAAAACATTTGAAAGTGATATGCTAAGTGTTATTGTTGGATAGTTATAAGTAATAGCCAAGTAATACAAGGGATTACAAGTTAGACTTAGATTGAATTGTTGGTTAGTTATTAGATATAGCCCAGTAATACTAGGGATTACAAGTTAAACTGAGATTTAATTGTTGGTTAGTTATTAGATATAAACCAGTTATACTAGGGGATTACAAGTTAGACTTAGATTTAATTGTTGGTTAGTTATTAGAGATAGCCAAGTAATACTAGGGATTACAAGTTAAACTGAGATTTAATTGTTGGTTAGTTATTAGATATAGCCCAGTAATACTAGGGATTACAAGTTAAACTGAGATTTAATTGTTGGTTAGTTATTAGATATAAACCAGTTATACTAGGGGATTACAAGTTAGACTGAGATTTAATTGTTGGTTAGTTATTAGATATAGCCAAGTAATACTAGGGATTACAAGTTAGACTGAGATTTAATTGTTGGTTAGTTATTAGAGATAGCCCAGTAATACTAGGGATTACAAGTTAAACTGATTTAATTGTTGGTTAGTTATAAGAAATAGCCAAGTAATACAAGGGATTACAAGTTAGACTTAGATTTAATTGTTGGTTAGTTATTAGAGATAGCCAAGTAATACTAGGGATTACAAGTTAAACTGAGATTTAATTGTTGGTTAGTTATTAGATATAGCCCAGTAATACTAGGGGATTACAAGTTAGACTGAGATTTAATTGTTGGTTAGTTATTAGATATAGCCAAGTAATACAAGGGATTACAAGTTAGACTGAGATTTAATTGTTGGTTAGTTATTAGAGATAGCCCAGTAATACTAGGGATTACAAGTTAAACTGAGATTTAATTGTTGGTTAGTTATAGGGATTACAAGTTAGACTGAGATTTAATTGTTGGTTAGTTTTTGATATAAACCAGTTATCCTAGGGGATTACAAGTTAGACTGAGATTTAATTGTTGGTTAGTTATTAGATATAGCCAAGTAATACTAGGGATTACAAGTTAAACTGAGATTTAATTGTTGGTTAGTTATAGGGATTACAAGTTAAACTGAGATTTAATTGTTGGTTAGTTTTTTTATATAAACCAGTTATACTAGGGGATTACATAAAGTAAGTAGTTAAGAGTGGACACTTGTGTAATGATGTTTGTGAATCGTGACCACAGTTCAAAGTGTAAAATAAGCAGATACTTTGAAAATCAGAAGTGTTACTGGTTGACAAATACTTGGGTCATTCATTCATTGTTAATACATGAAAAGGCAACTAAATGGCTTACTTTGAGAATTAATGCTCCACCAGACATGAAAGTGACATAAATTTTCTGATCCTGACCAAAATACAAGAACTTATCGACAAATTTTTATACTATTCTGATATCCAGACCAATTTCAGTTTTAATCATCAGTCATTTTAGTTTATTAATAACTAGACAGTCTCACTCCATTGTACACTTCATCTGATTTTAAATGAATTACTGTGTCTAATGAGTCTTACTGGACATTATATTTAATGGCTGACACTAAAGACTTAATTATATTTTGTCTCTGAATGAAATTCTTGAGAGTCCTTGAAGCCTTGTTGTTATTCAGTCTGTTGAATATTAAACTTATGTTAAAATCATAAGCTCCCTAATTTACAGGTGACTGTGTGCTTTTATTAAGTTGGACTTGGTTTAGGCTTATATGTGACCATGAATGCTGTTTAGGATTGAAAAGAGGATTTCTATCTCCTATTCTTGAAATTCAGGGAAAATAAATTTTGATATTTTGTTGATTTGAGATCTGTTAAGGACATTAGTTTTTTATGGAACTCTTTCCACAACTGACTTATCCTTTTCTAATTTGAGCTTCCAATATAATTCAAAGGGTGCCTTTAGATTGTCTTGCCTTGTTAGCCACAATTACCACAGATAGAATTCAGTAAAGTTCATGGCTTTGGACTCCATCATTAGATAATCAGTAAAAAGAAAGACAAGACTCAAATTATTTTAAATTAATTTTGAAAGAAATAATTTGAATCAACAGTTAGAATAGTTAATGGCATGCTACAAAATGCTATAGATTTATAGATGAAATCATAACAATTAATATATGATACATAAACTTATTCAAAGAGATTTTGGCATAAATAAGCTATCAGTAAATAATAAAAACCTTCAATATACAGTCATTAATGTAAATTAATGATTTATTAGCCATTACATATTCAAAAAATATATTCAGCGCGCCTAAATGGCACCATTTAGAACCTTTCCTGACATAAAACTAATGTAAATTAAATATGATGATGCTGTCATAATTCCAGACTTTATGAGATTACAGCAAGTTACCAAGAAATTATGAGACTGAACCTTGTGATACCATCTATTCTGTAGTCTCTTGTGTAAGTCGATCATTCTAACACTTTCTTGTGTAAACATCATCTGATTTAATCATTTTCATCCTGAACCTTGACATCAGAAAATAATTAAATCCTAGAACATATATAGCTATATAATTCAATTCTTGTGGCAGAGACAGATTAAAAGTTGAGTCTGTGCTAACATCATAATAAGGAGAATTGTACAAAATCAAATCTGCTCTCCCTTTGGACACAGATTTATCAATTTCTGTGAATATTTCTAAACTCTTCTGGCATTTTCTATTAAGGTTAATACAGGTATTAATCATAGTTTTATGAACTACATTTGCTTACAAGACTTAAATGACATTTAAAAATGAGAGGGTACAAATCACAAACACAACAAGATATTATGGAATGAGACCAATTCTTTAATAAGGTTACAAAACACTTATTTTTCTTACCTTATTAAAGATGTGTTTTTATTCTATATAATCTGTCTTTATGCCATTATTCAAACCAGCTCTCAACAACCCTGTTAACTCAGTTAGATACATGCTTGCTTACCATA
This sequence comes from Nipponacmea schrenckii, assembly GCA_030562195.1. Taxonomy (NCBI): domain Eukaryota; kingdom Metazoa; phylum Mollusca; class Gastropoda; family Lottiidae; genus Nipponacmea; species Nipponacmea schrenckii. The sequence goes on from CM060201.1 coordinate 19,433,978, forward strand.
AGGTCTGTGATTTAATATCAATAAGATTATTCCTAGTCAGTGATGCAGGTTGGAAAGGATGACCTGGATGGGACAGTAAATCTAGACTGTGCAGGTTAAAGATCTCCCAACAGTTGGAATTGGGAATAGAGCAGGCTCATGCTGCTGTCTGGACTAAATAACCCTCATTGCATCCCTCTTAGAATGGCATCTGTCATCAATAGCCAAATTAATTTCAGAAAAAGTAAGATATAAAACTCCTGACCCAGCTACTCTGACCAAGCTTTCCAATGGAGAATTCGCATATAAAATTATTTTAATACAGTTAAAAGATACATTTAGTGGTAATCTTATTATATCACTCCTATGTGATATGAACATGTTTCTGTTCATATATTACACCTAATGTTGGCATGCATAGAACATTTTCCAGAGTTAAAACATAATACAGAACAGAAGGATGTAAACAACCACTTATTCTGATTTTATGTGAAATAATTCAATGATCTTGATATAAAATCAGTATCTTCTTGACTTGAAACTAGGTCTGATAAAGATGTTGATCATATATTGTAAGGAGGTTTCAGCCTGCATGTAAGGAAGTAGTCAAGTGAAAGACTATTTTTATTTTATTTATGCCTAAAGCTTAAATTGAAGATTATGAAACAACCACCTTCGTGGATCTTCTTTTACTTAAGTTGATTTTTATACGCCCACATGATCTGATAGCAGTCAGCATGGTAAACCACCAAATATTTTGAGGACATCCCACTGATATCTGAAAAGCAATTTTCTGGATATTTTGAACACTATTTTCCAAGAATATAATGTATTCAGATGTTCTAATTGCCCATTATAGGAAGGGAAGGCTATAAAGAAATTTAAAGAAATACATGACCAGTTTCTTGAACTGGTTCAATTTCAGTTACCCATTGCACACTGTCTAAGTGTCTTGCTAGTCTGTCTTGCTAGCCTGTCTGTATTAGCTCACCTTGAAAAACTTGATTTCACAAACATAGATAATGTTGAAATGTGTAGGTTTATAAAAAATAGATAAGAAGTTGGAAGTAGTTTTATTCATGTTTTATCTTAGAAATCTGTTTTTGTCTGGAAGGAAATTTGTCGTTAACATTCCAATAGAAAAGTTAATACAACTTAGAACAAAAGAAGTTCATTTCTAAATTATCAAACTCAAGTGCTTAGAACTATTTTAACAAGGCTAATTACTTGAGGACATGTTTATTAAAAAGCTAATAAATCTTTAATTTCGAAATACCATGGAACTATTGCAGAGAAAAGAACTATCTGAAACTTGAAGAAACATTTTTTTTTAGATATCTGTATCAGTTAATTGTGTCTTTATTTTGATTTTCAAAGAGTATTTAAGCTGACCACTAGCTTAAGAACTCAATTATTGGAGCATTAAGCTAGCTTATCATGTCTCAGACAAAAAAAGAAGATTTAACATGTGTAATCACATTACAATACATGCATTTTTGTTTATTTTATCTGTTTATCACTGACTATAACCTCCAGAAACTGAAATTTAATTTTGGCTTCTTTCCTCCCACATTGATATTTTTTGACTATTTTTTGGAGTATTAAGTGGGTTTAAATTAAATTTTATCGCCTTTTATTTCTGCAGTTCGATTTGGTATTCAAATGCTAATTTGATACTCTGAATATAATTTGAAAATTAAAAATCAAAATACGGTGGTCTCCAATTTTACTGGCTGTCATACCACAAAAAGATAAATAGTGATCCTAACAGAGATACAACCACCAAGGAAAGACATAGAATAACACTGGATCCATGAGCTCTGTTAAGTATTAATAAATTCTACAAGCTCTCCTATGGTCCCTGGCCAACTTCATTATAATATTTCAAGTCAGAATTTGTCTATTAATTAATCCCAAATGGAAAATGGAACAAAAATATATTTTGAAATACCAAAGTTAGGAAAATGAAAAAGATACAGAATTTTGGGATTCTTTGAAATTGTTCAGTATCACTTTCCTTAGGCTCTTGGATTTTGATACAAACAACTCTTACTGCTAACTAAACTAATCTTTTGAATGGAATAATTCTTGTTTGGGACCTAGGGAAGTGCTTTCTATGTATGAGTTATATTCTCATTTTACCTCAACACTCACTATGTCTTATATTGTGTAATATCATTATAGATTATAATGTTATAAAGTTAAATTGGAAGTTTACACCAGAGAAATATATTAATTTCATGGCAGGAAATAAATGTATTGTCTGATAGAGTAATGAGAAGTGTGACCAATCCTCTTGAGAATATTCACAACTCTTTAATGAGGAAATCATATAAAATTTAATTATCTCATTAGTGATCTTTAAACCATTTGAATTACTTACAAATTAACAACAAAATATGGATAATAACTTTGTATTTAATTGAGAACTACCTGTTAAAAAAAACCTAAGATTAAAAGTCTGAAACTTCGTTAATAAAAGTACAGATATATATAAAACAATATATTTATTATACTAATTTAAGTACTTTAAAAGCTATGAAAATTTTGAAGTTTAATGGATTATTACTTGGTTTTATGGATTTATTGGATTGTAGAGTGATTTCGGTTTGACAGTCTTGATAAGTTTAAGAATTTCAATTTATTGGTCCTCCTGTGAGATAGTAAGGCTTTAATTTAGCAATAACTTAATAAAAACATATATCAAGTTCTGTCTTTATATCTCTAATTGAAAAATATAGCTAATGAATTTACTATCAAATTGCTTGTACTAGAACCTGATACTTTGTTATAAGTTAAATTAGTATTGTACATTACCAAAACATGTTTACTAGAATTTGAATTTTATTAGTGTCAGGGTTGATATAGTCTCGTTTGTTACAATAGTCCTGTTTCCGTTTGGCTAATTGATGAATGTTTCTAATTTCATGAAATTGGGTGTTTTTTTGTCTTTTTGACAAATTATGTGTCAATTGTAATATGTAGTGTTGTATACCAGGTTCAAAAACATAATCTAAATAAGTGTTATGTTATCAAGATGGTAAGTGTTGAAGAAAGTCAGAAACTGTTGATTGCAGTTTTAAATGGGTGTGATAATTTTTATTTGTATATGATTCTTTTTGTATTTTCAAGAACCTATATTTCCACAATAACAAATTAACCAGGTATAATCAACTGACTGTTTCTGTCAAACTGTAAGTGTGACTGTAAGCTGTACTGTAAGTGTACAGATACAAATAATAATGTTAAAGTGTGATAACAAAAGTCATTGTTAAAAGCTGTATTGTAAGTGTACAGTTTTAATGGTACCATTAATAGAACGATGTATAGAGACTTTTAAACATAAATTGTACCACAAATAACAAAAATTCTGAGTCTACTTTCACCTAACTCATTAATACCAATTACCCATGTCTAAATTTGCTAAAAAAGAGTCCGGGAATAAATCACAAATTTGTGGTAATTCATAAAGGACTTTCTGTTTTCATTTAGAGGGGGTTTCAAATTTCCATGTTAAAATACCATTAGAGACTAAGATCTAACATTTAAGCATGGGTTTAAAAATCGAATAAACCCTAAATCCGAAACAAAATGTTTAATTCTAATTAAACCCCCAATAGAAATATTTAGGATGATAATATGTAATTTGGGTGCCAATTTAAATTTATATGGCTCGAATAACCAAATACGTTCATGTGCTTGGCTATCTAGAGCGCCAATGTTAACCATGTTTAAAACGAATAAACCCCTCAAACACCCGAAAGTTTTGCCTATATTAAACTAATTGCGTTATTTTAAGGTTTATCTATACAATGTTTTCATGCCTAAATATTTGTTACCAATGTGGATATAGTTCTATAATCAATTCCTGTTCTATGGTATAGGGAAAATTTTCTGAATTTAATTAACTAGCTAAACTTAACTAAGTCCAAACATATTGTTTTATTTAAAACTTTAAGGTTTAGTTTCATTGTCCTAAGGACAATGTGTCATTCCCAATATAGTTACTATGATGTGGATTATAGTATCTATAAATCAATTCCTGTTCTATGGTATGGAAATTGTTCTGAATGAGATTAGTCTAGCTAAGATTAAAACTAAGTCCAAACACAATGTATATTTATAAGTTTAAGGTTTAGTTTCATTGTCACAAGGACAGTATTTCATATATATTTCTAATATAAAGAATGAATTGGAAATTTATTACTTTTATGTTTCCATCCAGCTGTGACTTTGGTTTTGTTTATTATTTATTGTCATCTGCTATCAAAGAACCAGAAAAAAAGGTTTGTTTCTTTTTTAAGAACTCATTACCTTGAAAGAAGGAACATTTTTGACAATTGTATCTATATCTCTGAGTCCTTTTTTACATACATTTAATGCAAGTGAAATGTGTTTTTACAGCCTGTTTATATAATTGCAACACTGGTTATATATTATTTATCTTTTACTATTTTTATTCAATACTAACCGTAAAAAACCTTTTAGAATGTAGGAACCATCAGCCACCAAAGATTAGTCTTCTAAAAACTTAATATTGACATATACTTCAAAAGTCAACCAACTTTACAGACTCACCTACAAGCTGATGGTAGAATAACAAAACTAATCGCTAACCCAAAAGGTGTTCTATATAAAAGCACAAAGCGGTCTGTACCAAGAAAGACATCTGAAAATCTTCCACAGCTGAGCATATATGTCAAGAAATTTTTATCAATATTAAGATTTATTTATATAGCCGCCTTTCACTTAAAAGCTCAGATGCGCTTTACAATAGAATGTATACAGTTGAATATACATAAATACATATAAAACAAGAGTAAATATTTTTGGTAATAAGTAAGATGAGTGTATATTTTGGGTAATAAATAAGATGAGTGTATATTTTGGTCCATAAATAAGATGAGTGTATATTTTGGGGTAATAAATAAGATAAGTGTATATTTTGCTTCATAAATAAGATGAGTGTTTATTTTGGGTAATAAATAAGATGAGTGTATATTTTGGGTAATAAATAAGATGAGTGTATTTTTTGGGTAATAAATAAGATGAGTGTATATTTTGGGTAATAAATAAGATGAGTGTATATTTTGGGTAATAAATAAGATGAGTGTATATTTTGGGTAATAAATAAGATGATGTATTTTTTGGGGTAATAAATAAGATGAGTGTTTATTTTGGGTAATAAATAAAATGAGTGTATATTTTGGGTAATAAATAAGATGAGTGTATATTTTGGGTAATAAATAAGATGAGTGTATTTTTGGGTAAAAAATTTAAGATGAGTGTATTTTTTGGGGTAATAAATAAGATGAGTGTATATTTTGGGTAATAAATAAGATGAGTGTATATTTTGGGTAATAAATAAGATGAGTGTATATTTTGGGTAATAAATTAGATGAGCGTATATTTTGGGTAATAAATAAGATGAGTGTATATTTTGGGGTAATAAATAAGATGAGTGTATATTTTGGGTAATAAATAAGATGAGTGTATATTTTGGGTAATAAATAAGATGAGTGTATATTTTGGGTAATAAATAAGATGAGTGTATATTTTGGGTAATAAAAAAGGGTGAGTGTATATTTTGGGTAATAAATAAGATGAGGTATTTTTTGGGGTTAATAAATAAGATGAGTGTATATTTTGGGTAATAAATAAGATGATTTAAATTTTTGGGGGTAATAAATAAGATAGTGTATATTTTGGGTAATAAATAAGATGAGTGTATTTTTTGGGGGTAATAAATAAGATGAGTGTATATTTTGGTAATAAATAAGATGAGTGTTTATTTTGGGTAATAAATAAGATGAGTGTATTTTTTGGGGTAATAAATAAGATGAGTGTATTTTTTGGGGTTAATAAATAAGATGAGTGTATTTTTTGGGGTAATAAATAAGATGAGTGTATATTTTGGGTAATAAATAAGATGAGTGTATATTTTGGTAATAAATAAGATGAGTGTATATTGGGGTAATAAATAAGATGAGTGTATATTTTGGGTAATGAATAAGATGAATGTATATTTTGGGTAATAAATAAGATGAGTGTATATTTTGGGTAATAAATAAGATGAGTGTATATTTTGGGTAATATATAAGATGAGTTTTTATTTTGGGTAATAAATAAGATGAGTGTATATTTTGGGTAATAAATAAGATGAGTGTATATTTTGGGTAATAAATAAGATGAGTGTATATTTTGGGTAATAAATAAGATGAGTGTATATTTTGGGTAATAAATAAGATGTGTGTATATTTGGGGTAATAAATAAGGTGAGTGTATATTTTGGGTAATAAATAAGATGAGTGTATATTTTGGGTAATGAATAAGATGAGTGTATATTTTGGGTAATAAATAAGATGAGTGTATATTTTGGGTAATAAATAAGATGAGTGTATATTTTGGGTAATAAATAAGATGAGTGTATATTTTGGGTAAAAAATTTAAGATGAGTGTATTTTTTGGGGTTTAATAAATAAGATGAGTGTATATTTTGGGTAATAAATAAGATGATTTAAATTTTTGGGGGTAATAAATAAGATAGTGTATATTTTGGGTAATAAATAAGATGAGTGTATATTTTGGGTAATAAATAAGATGAGTGTATATTTTGGGTAATAAATAAGATGAGTGTATTTTTTGGGGTAATAAATAAGATGAGTGTATATTGGGGTAATAAATAAGATGAGTGTATATTTTGGGTAATAAATAAGATGAGTGTATTTTTTGGGGGTAATAAATAAGATGAGTGTATATTTTGGGTAATAAATAAGATGAGTGTATATTTTGGGTAATAAATAAGATGAGTGTTTTTTTTTGGGTAATAAATAAGATGAGTGTTTATTTTGGGTAATAAATAAGATAAATGTATATTTTGGGTAATAAATAAGATGAGTGTATATTTTGGGTAATAAATAAGATGAGTGTATATTTTGGGTAATAAATAAGATGAGTGTATAATTTGGGTAATAAATAAGATATAAGGTAAAAAATATGATAGAAGATGTCAAGCACAAATTATGAAAATATAATAAACTGCAGTAAAATAATTTTGTAAAATATCTTTGAAATAAACAATAAAAATCTAAGAAACCAAAGATTAATAGGGATCAGGGACATTATTTGTGCATGATTATCTAGTAGTGCTCTATTTCTTTGTAGTTACATTTTTACTCAATAATCTCCTTTTATCTTCTGTATTTTATGTTGCTAGCACTAATCCTAGTGAGTTATTTATGTCATATATTTTGCTATTTATACTTTTAATTCTTGTTCTATCATCATTATTGCTTAATAAAGGATTCATGTATGTGGATTGAAACTTGCTTGAATTAAAAAGAAGTTTAATCCTTGAACGACATTTAGAAGTATCACAGCACATTAATAGACAACAATTATTATGGATATAGACTTCTATTTATTAATTCAAACACAACGTTTCATTACACATACAGGTAACGTTATCAACGTACTTGATAACGTTACCTGTATGTGTAATGAAACTTGTGTTTGAATTAATAAATAGAAGTCTATATCCATAATAATTGTTGTCTATTAAAAAGAAGTAGTATATCCATAATAATGTTTTCTATAATGTTATACAATGTTCTATCTACTATCTACTCTACTGTCTAATGTTCTGATCATACAGCTTGTTTGTTTATCCACTTAATACCAATAAAGTAAAAAGACATTACGGGTTACTGCAATAAAATTACTCAATTTGTAATTCAACATTTATAATTGATATTAGGTAAATTACCATATTTGTTCTGTTCAATAAAACGATTTATAGAATACTGTCTCTTTGGTGCAAATAGTGGGATGTAAACTCCATTCAAAATTTTTTTATGATTCATTGATACCCCTTTCATACCATTTTTGGAGTCTAAAGCACAATAACTGTAAAGCAAAAGTGATGTTCTGTAATAAGGTATTAACTCTAAAAATTGTTTCCTTAGTCATTGCCCAATTGTAGAATTTCTGAATATTAAAGAACAACTAGAATTGCTTACAATTATGAACGTATTTCGTGCCTTAAAAATCATGTGGCTAATTTGCAATTTTACCAAATTAGACAATCATATTGAATAATCATTTGACTACTTTCAAAGTCATAAAATTTTAGGTCACCCAAAACCCGTAACGGTTAAAGATGGCGAAAAAGAAAATTATCAATTTTGCTGTATTTAAGTACCTTATCTCTATACAATTTTTTAAGTAAGCCAAAATAAAAACCTATCGTTAAACAAATATTGAATATTTATTTGATAATTTCAATTTAGTAATTAAGGTCAACCTTTCCGAAACCGTTAAAGTGACCTAATTTTGAAAAAAATCGAATTTGAATTTAAATTTGAAAAAAAAATTTCGAAATTTAAAAATCGGTCTCCAAGAAAAGGTAGATAATGACCCAATGTATCTTTGTGCTAACTTTCATCGAAATCAATAGTGTTTGAATTTCGGCGTTAAGAATTGTAACGAAAATACAAAATGGCGGCCGATATGGAAGCTTGACCTAATTATTTAGATCAAATCGATTACTATTGACAAGATATTTATAAAACAGTTTTCACTTTTCACCTAGCTGTTATAGACAGGAAGTTACGTAATTACGTCATTTTAGGCTAAATCGAAAGTCGATTTTTTTTTTTCAAAATTTTTCAAAAATTATAATCATATCGCCTATCATCTGGTAAAGTTTCAAAATTTTACCATTTATATTAAACGAGAATTCACGGTCTGAAATTTTTGCCGATGACCATTGAATATTGAATTGCAAATCGTGGGTAAAATATTTAACCTAATTGCATAAAACCTATAATTGTTAGTTGACAAATACATTGAAGTTTTCAAATCTGAAAATCCGGTCGAAATCGAACTGAAAATAAACTTGCTAAAGCAAAAAAAACCTCAACTTCCGGTTCTCACTTCCGGTCAGAGATAGAACTTCCGGTTTTGTTTTATTTGATAATTGAAATCATTCTAAGATCAGCTGTAGATTTAGAATTTCTGTACCTTTTACCAGTTGGTCTGCAAACTCATCCAAGAATCGCAAAAAAAAAAACCTAAAAAAAATCTAAAAATAATCCGAACGATTACAATACGTTTTCGCCAAAGTCGAAATACGTAAAAAGAATATACAGTTGTATCATGCACCTGATGGAATCAACTAAACAACAGGGCGCCGTTTCACTAAGGTCCGTAAGTATTTACGTATGTTTTATACTTACGCTTAACGTAAGTATTTACTTATGTCCGTTTCACTAAAGCATGCGTAAGTATAGTTTCATACTTACGTACATATTTTTACCTAAGTAAAAATATCAGTGACGTAAAATGCATAAATGATGACGTCTCTCACACGAAGAGTGATTTCTTACCATTGACCATTCGACAGCATAATTCGATTTGCATTCGAGTATTTGAAGATATTTTCAGTTTAAAGATTGTTTTGAAAAATTTGCTCCCTATTTTTATTTATAAATTATTTTTATTTACATTCTGATTGTATCTTCGGGAACAATAAATAAAATCGAAGTACCAAAATAACAGAAAGCCTTCGGAAGAAAACATTCTTTCATCTGATTGGGCAATAAAACGTTCCTATTTATACCAGCTAATCAAAAGTTAAATACTTTCTAAACTAAAATTTGGAAATAGAAGGACGAGAAAAATGTGATCATAGACTACTTTGAGTGTTTCTGAAGAAGGCATTTAGCCGAAACGTTATAAAACAGGACAAATTTATACAATTTTAATTGTTTTCCCCTATTTTGGGAATTTGTGATATAATTAAATACTTTGATTATCCAGCACTAGTATAAACGAGATGCGACATTGAGAGACTTGACAACACAATCTATATATAACTTGGTACGGGGATTATCTCGAAATAATTCTTAATAAAAATGCCTAAAAAAAGTTAACAAAATTACTCTCTTCATAATACTGTGCTACCCAAAGTGGTTTCTATTTCCAGGCATGAAGGTGTCTACATTTGGTTAGGAAACTAGTGGTTTAATCCTTGAAATATATTTTTCACTCCAATAGGCCTACTTATATGCACTGCGCGTTCGATATGACCACATTGATTACGGTTGATTGGTCCAATATACGGGTCGGTTCGCCTACATAGATGTTTTCCACACACAACTATTAATTTGTAATCTAAGAACTAAGATAACCGACTGTAGTATTCAAGGACTATAGTGTGTCCAATTTTGAAATATCAGTAGCAGGTTAGAGATGTCGCAAATTGCCTTGGACTTTTGGGTTATTTCGAGTTAAATATTTGTTAACAACTCTCTTGCGTAAGCCGTCATATTAGTTTGACTGCCATAACATAATGTTATTAAAAGAGAAGTTCAGAATATATAGCTTTTCAACCTTGTGAATCAACGTATATGTACGAATAATCGAATGGTAAAATCCGATTCGATTATTCGCCAAATTAGCTAAAAATTCTACAAATGGATGAGCTGAGCACAAGACGCCTGACACTACCGAGGAAATGGCTTCCTACATTAGCCTACGGGAAAACCTAACTGGTCGAACGGTCAAATATCGTAACTTGTGAAGAAGTAACAAAACATCATAAAACTATTCAAAATTATTCGTCAATTAATTCTCTCTGCTTGGTTTGGTAGCCATTTTCAAACCCTAATCAGACGAGAAGTCGTGTGGGAAAATACTTACGCCTGCTTTTACTTGACGTAGGATTTAAGCAACATATTTACGTAAGTAAAATCTTACGTCTTTTAGTGAAACGCAATTTCAACCTACATATATACTTACGCAAATTCTTATACTTACGTACCTTAGTGAAACGGGGGCCTGGCCTGTAAAAAATTATAAAACTTTAGACTATTTATTACAAATCTACCATTATTCATATACCTTGGTACATTATGTATATAATAGATCTATTAGCCTTGTGGGAGTTATCCTAATATAGATATCATAAACCATTTATATGTTGTCTATATTTATCTAAATATGTATATCAAATCAATAAAAAGTTACCTCAAATTTAATAATCAAAAACAGGATAATTGTAGGATAAAATACAACAAAAGCCTCTTGACATCAGCAGGATTACCACTTCAGTTTCAAGACTCTTCCTATCAGATGGTATTTCTAACCACTTGAAAATGTCTACCAGATTCTCCCAGATTTTCTGCTGGTCAGTGTGACCAGTGATATAACCTTGGTGATTCTGTCATCACCCTTGACGAGGAAAGTATTTTCAAATCTCAAATTGGATATTGTCATATAACAAGTAGACAAAGACAATAAATGTATAATTTCTTTTATAACAACACAATTTACATGTGTTGTCATTTGATGAAATGATTGTCATTTCCTTTGTTTTTCTTGTTATATCTGCTATTCGCTTCTAAATGTTGTTAAAATATATATTAGAAGACTTATCACTTTTATCAAACAGGGGCCTTAGTGTAATTTAACTTACATGATTTTAGTATTCCAGTCATTTGATTGATCAATCACTAGTATTAATTTTAATTTTGTATCATTATCCAGCCAGTTTAATGTATTTGTTAAAATCTGTCTGATTGGTTGAATATGTTACTGTTGTTGCATTATACCTTTATTTTATCCACATACCTGATAATATAATCACAAAATGTCATTTCTGTATGAAATAAAAATAATTTCTTTCCTAAATGTTGATTTAATGATGTTGTTGAAGGAAAGTGACTATATAATTAAAGAAGAGTTGCTAATTTCTGATAATTTTTAGATAGTATGATCTTATTTTAAGGAGTTCATTTTATCAAAATAAACACCCAATTAATATTTTAAATAGAGAACAGGTGAGAAATGTAACTGGTTATGTTCTTTATATTATAACTAATGAATCTACTGTACTTTATAACTAATGAACCTATCACCAAGGATATATGTTAATTATATGAATACCAAAGTTATATATGCACTAAATGTACTGTAAAAGATGTCTGTAGGCAACATAGTCCAAAACCTTCCATCTCTTACAAACCTTCCCAGTCCCATATCATCTCTATTTCCCAGTCCCAAATCCTATGTACTTCCCAGTCCCATATAATCTCTACTTCCCAGTCCCATATCATGTCTACTTCCCAGTCCCAAATCATCTCTACTTCCCAGTCCCATATCATCTCTACTTCCCAGTCCCAATTCATCTTCACCACAATTAGTAATATCAGAGAAGGCAGAAATTTGTAACCATTCAAAAAAAAAAATATGCTTGAAAAATTGCTTAATTTTCTAAATATTGACAAGCTGTTGGCAAGTAATGACATTTTCAGATTATCAACTATATTGTATAACATATTGGCAAAATTATTTACACTCATGTTATTCTAAGTCTTCTATGCACTTTAACTCTTCCTTTTCTAAAGAGATATATTCTTTAGGTTTCTTAGTGAGTGCCTCTTTTTGCCAATTTAAATATTTTCCTAGAACAGCTCATTACACAAAATCTTTTTCTACCTTAAAACATCTTCTTAGAAATTAACATGCCGAAATAGAAATAGTTCATTATGACTTCAGGCCCAATCTATACAAGGATGGTAAAACTGAAAAAACTACCTTCAATGTTCAGAAGCATATTAAACTGATACACAAATACACAAAAAGTACTACGATACTTCCTTATAAACAATTCATGGGTTTCGTTATTCTGAAGGTTTCAACTATTAATAAAGCTAGTAACACAAAATTAGGTCAATCTGTTTAATTGACAATTACTACATTCCGTTTGTAATTAACTCTTTAAAAACGAAATCAGATATAATTCACGACATTTTCCAGAATGAAATTTTGCATATTGCACAAGGTTCTGCAGAATAGTCTTGGAATATGATTGACAGTTCATTTTACCTTTCAATGAGTCTTCAAAAAATTGATATGTGTGTAGCTCAAATATGATTTCATTATAAGAAAATCAAAATAATTGCTTATTGAAGAAAAGAACATGCTTGAATTCTGCGTTTCAGCAGGTTTTTTTTTGTCTTTTGAGTTATTAGATATTGATTTACCTTATTTTGCAGAGCACTTCATTATTCACTGATATGCATAAATGTCAAAATCATTACAGAAAGAATAAAAAATAACTAGCCCCATTAGAAGTCATTAACACTTACATAACCTAACAAAAATCAATTCAACATGCTGATAAGAACAAATATTAATAATATAAAAAATATAACAGTAATTTGGAGCTTAATACTCAAGAACCAATTTTGTTTTCAGTTTTTATGATATTGTAAGGAGGTTTTCTATTTTTTTTTTACATGTATTGGGCATATTAATAGCTGCAATTTTCACTATTCCAATTTTCAATTAGACGTCTGTGGTTCCTTCAACTCCACTGTATCTAATTGAAAATTGTTGTAGTGAGAATTAATGCTATCAGTTTCCCCAATACACATACAAAATTTTCAAAAACCTCTTTCTTTAAGGCTATATTATCTACAATTGTCATTAAGGCCAGACCAATTTTTTTTCTTGTTTTACGGATTTTTTGGGAAAAAATCTGTAAAGGCAGGAGGGAAAAAAAAAAAAAAGGACCAAAATTGAGGGTAGGAGGGGGAAAAAAAAAAACATCCACACCAATCCCGGCTGTATAGTGTGAGGACAACAGAGCAGTTAATTCAATCATGGGTATTGTGCCACTGCCATATCAAATTTCAGCCCCATAATTCAGAAATATCATATATCCAGAAAATGCTTGGAATATATCTGGAATTAGTAAGCCACGATCTTTTAACTTCTGATGCTGTGAAGTTATATACCATAATGTGGAGTGAAGTGTGCTTACAAAATGCTTCCCAGTTAATGTAAAGTCGATTAACATTATGGGCTGTGAATCCAACATTCAGTTCTTTCAATAATTCTAGAGAATGTCATTAAACATCTTATGATCTTTTCTAGTATTTTCATAGTTTTTTGTAGATGGTAAACAATCATATTTAATACTACTAGTCATCAACACATCAAAGGCATTTTTTTCTTGTTTCTTCGGTTCTTTGTCACCACTGGCACTACTACTAGTACTAGACGTGGGGAGAGCTGATTTAGATTTTGAACCAGAATTGGCTTTGCAAATAAACACAGTCACAAACAATAGATTAAAACCCACGATGACATGAAGGGGTGTAGAAGTTGCTGTTATATCCAAACTACTTGTGGATTCTGAAGCTATGATCTTTTCGATACGTAGTCCTTCATCAATGACATCATCGGAAGACGAAGTTGAAGACGTGCCAAGAAGGCCTACTTTTTCAATTGCGCAATTGGCCAGTTCACCAACTGTTCGGTCGATGCTCATACAAATCAAACACTTGAGCGTTTCCAGAGCTCTTATTACGGTAACACTAAAATAGCGTGAAGCCATTTGCATAAACAGAAAAACAAAATAAAATGTCATTTCATCCACACGATTTTTACAAATTCCATCGATCTCTGAAAGAGCTAGTTGTGAAATCGTATTTCATTGGCTGGCTATTGTGTAGTTGTATAAAAGAATGAACATGATTGGTTCAGTAAAATTTGCCGGGAAATCCTAGGAAAACCCATAGCAACAAAATAATAATTTTGATATTGAAAAAGAACCGAATTAACATTTCATTGTAATAACTTAAGTGTACAACTATATGGTTATTCTATAATTTTTCACAATTTATAAGAAACATCATTATGAATTGATCAAAGTAATAATCTGTTACCATTTTGGTGGAGTTGTTACTGTTTTAACCGAAAATTTTTGTTACCGTTTTGGTGGAGTTGTTACCGTTTTAACTAATAAAATTTGTTACTGTTTTGACATGTTACCGTTTTGACTGGATACCTTATGAATGCCTTGCATATAATGAATGCGCGGGTTTTAGAAATATTTTCGTTTCTTAATTTCAATAGACTTGCGTAAGCAATATAATTTCAATCCAAAAAAAGAACCATTGTCCGAGTGCATTAGCAGAACATCCGTGACATTTGGGTGATCGAGACCATCATTGCTTTCATGGACGAAAGTCAAAGTAGCAGAGGTTTTTATAATTTTGGGAATACTTTTTTGTTGATCTTCTTGGAGTAATTTTTGGAAGTGAGTTTATTACTAAAAAATGCTTAGATCCACAATTATTTTAGTTCTTATTTACAACAAATCAGAAGTTGAACTCGCTGAATCAAAAGATGTTTTTTTTTTTTGATCGGGAATGGAGGCTGTTTTTTTTTTTCGTTGGAGCTGATTTTGGTTTTTTTTTTTTTTTCGGATTTCCTGAAAATGTGGGTCGGCGGATCCGTAAAACAAGAAAATAAATTGGTCTCGCCTTATATTATGTACTATAATAGAAGAGAGTCAACCATTCTATAAAATTGTCACTAGACCAATTTCAGTTGATTTAATGATTGGGATACTCTAGAGCACAACACAACACATGGTTTCAAAATCAAAAATATAATCTGCTTTAAAATTAATTAAAGCAACTGCAATGTGTAATTAAGGCTAATTATGGTTGAGTCAAAGATGTATTTTTAGTCAGCCTGGATAGGTGGATCATTGTAAATTCAAATTTCATATTCAATAGAAAATAGCACATTGACAACAGAAATCAACTGGGATTATTTATAAGAGTTTAAAAATCTGATTCTGACTCTGATAGATCGATCTATTCAATAATATATGGCTGTCAACATGAGCAGGTTGCTCATATAAGGGCAATGATCATCTTCAATTGCATCATCATAATGATGTCTTGATTTTATCTTTTACTATAAAGTAACTAGGCTAGTGACCAAAAGAAACAATACCAACATATTTTCAATTCTTTGATTTCAATAAGTAATTTTTTAGTACAAAAACATGCCAATATGTAAAGCATGGCCCAAACACAGCATAGTCGATCAAAAATGATGATCGCTCAATATCGATCACTTTCGGGAAAAACCAAATTTTGTGAAAGTGGCATTTCCTTGCTGTACGTGAATATAAAGTGTATAAACGGCTTACAGACCCCACCCATCTTTAATAGCTTGTCATATTGATTGTACAGATTTTATTAAAATAAATTTTGTAAAGGCGTAAAAGGATTTTTCAAAAGCATAACACCAGACCTAAATTTCTACATTTTTTGTGTTGTTGCAAACAGGTGGTATCGTTTATTTTGAACACTAGTTTATTAATAAACCTTTAGTACTTAAAGTTGTATATCTCTATAAATTCAATATTATTGTGTCAGATGATGTAGGTGTATAAAATAGAATAGGGGACTTTTCTAGCATAATACTTCGTTTTAGCTGTTTGATGTTGATACCAAACAGCTTGATACTCAAAGAAACCGATTTGAAGTTAATCTCAGATTATCCTAATCTTCAACATTTCTAGTTTTATTAATACTTTAAGTTGTAGCTTTTTTATATCCACATCCTTTCATTGGAGAGAAAAAAAGGAGCAATCCCAAATTAAAAAGACAATGTTCAAAGACCAGATTAACCACATGAAATCAACGTTGGCATCTGTTTTAACAGTTTATATGTTGAAAGTTAAGCTGACTGATTATTGTTAATACCATACTGTAAATACCACAATCAAAATAAAAGTTTGCAATGTGACAAATTTCTTTAAGAGTCGTTCTTTGATGTTTAATGCTTAAGTAATTGTCCAAATTTTGATATCCAAAGTTTAAAATTTCTTACAATGAGGTCTTTGTTTTTTGAACACCAGTATCTCTGATTCCACCCTCCTATTTGTTATCTACAAACAACATCCAGGTCCTATAAATGACCTCATTCGTCTTAAATGGTGTCTGAACACTTTAGATTATGAAATGCCTGATTATGGTTTTAGATGCTCCACAGCCATTTTCTGTGATGTCACAACTATTCCTTGAGAACTCAAAAAGGGGAAGTAATCCTTGTTTACAACTCAATATGTCATTTGCCTTTAACTGACCCATTTTTGCTCTTTAATTAATTTACTTCGATTAAGCTTCATGTGTTATGAAGTGCTAAATTATCACATCATTTGGAATACCGTATAATTCCGAATATAGTGCGCAGGCATGTATAATGCGCACCCCTTCCTTGCCTCCGCGAAATCGGGGAAAATTCATTTACCCATGTATAGTGCGCACCCCTTTTCGCGGCAAAAATACGACTTTAAGTCGGCATTTCATAGACACCAATATCGGGAAATAGTTGTCAATACGTAAGTCACCATTCATAGATTTTTTTTTATAATAAACAATGTTCCACTGCAACTTTCGTTTCTACTATTTGTAATTTGTAAACGACTTTATCGGGATACCGCGCTATTCGATTACGGTACCGCGGAGTCGAGTCGAGAATACGATTTTAAGTTGGTATTTCACAGATACGAATATCGGGAAATAGTTGTCAATACGTAAGTCACCATTCATAGTTTTTTTTTTTATAATAAGCAATGTTCCACTGCAACTTACGTTTCTACTATTTATTTGTATAATAAAATCCATTTTAATCCCGTATTTATTGCTTCTAATCTCTCGTAATGGTATGGTGCTATTAAATTACGGTACCGAGGATGATATTCTATTGGAATAAAAATGTGCAATTAACCGGTAAACTTAGACGTATTGAAGAAGATATTGACAGAAATTCAAAGGGCTAACGGTAACTGACTTGGTGATCGAGCCCATCATTGCTTTCATGGACGAAAGTCAAAGTAGCAGGGTTTTTATAATTTTGGGAATATTTTTTTGTTGATCTTCTTGGAGTAATTTTTGGAAGTGAGTTTATTACTAAAAAATGCTTAGATCCACAATTATTTTAGTTTTTAATTTACAACAAATCAGAAGTTGAACTCGCTGAATCAAAAGATGTTTTTTTTTTTTGATCGGGAATGGAGGCTGTTTTTTTTTTTCGTTGGAGCTGTTTTTGGGTTTTTTGGTTTTTTTTTCGGATTTCCTGAAAATGTGGGTCGGCGGACCCGTAAAACAAGAAAAAAAATTT
The DNA here is from genome assembly GCA_030562195.1 of Nipponacmea schrenckii. Taxonomy (NCBI): domain Eukaryota; kingdom Metazoa; phylum Mollusca; class Gastropoda; family Lottiidae; genus Nipponacmea; species Nipponacmea schrenckii. Next base: position 19,451,951 of record CM060201.1, read on the forward strand.
GGGTCTCGCCTTATATTATGTACTATAATAGAAGAGAGTCAACCATTCTATAAAATTGTCACTAGACCAATTTCAGTTGATTTAATGATTGGGATACTCTAGAGCACAACACATGGTTTCAAAATCAAAAATATAATCTGCTTTAAAATTAATTAAAGCAACTGCAATGTGTAATTAAGGCTAATTATGGTTGAGTCAAAGATGTATTTTTAGTCAGCCTGGATAGGTGGATCATTGTAAATTCAAATTTCATATTCAATAGAAAATAGCACATTGACAACAGAAATCAACTGGGATTATTTATAAGAGTTTAAAAATCTGATTCTGACTCTGATAGATCGATCTATTCAATAATATATGGCTGTCAACATGAGCAGGTTGCTCATATAAGGGCAATGATCATCTTCAATTGCATCATCATAATGATGTCTTGATTTTATCTTTTACTATAAAGTAACTAGGCTAGTGACCAAAAGAAACAATACCAACATATTTTCAATTCTTTGATTTCAATAAGTACGAAAACATGCCAATATGTAAAGGATGGCCCAAACACAGCATAGTCGATCAAAAATGATGATCGCTCAATATCGATCACTTTCGGGAAAAACCAAATTTTGTGAAAGTGGCATTTCCTTGCTGTACGTGAATATAAAGTGTATAAACGGCTTACAGACCCCACCCATCTTTAATAGCTTGTCATATTGATTGTACAGATTTTTTTTAAATAAAATTTGTAAAGGCGTAAAAGGATTTTTCAAAAGCATAACACCAGACCTAAATTTCTACATTTTTTATGTTGTTGCAAACATGAGGTATGGTTTATTTTGAACACTAGTTTATTAATAAACCTTTAGTACTTAAAGTTGTATATCTCTATAAATTCAATATTATTGTGTCAGATGATGTAGGTGTATAAAATAGAATAGGGGACTTTTCTAGCATAATACTTCGTTTTAGCTGTTTGATGTTGATACCAAACAGCTTGATACTCAAAGAAACCGATTTGAAGTTAATCTCAGATTATCCTAATCTTCAACATTTCTAGTTTTATTAATACTTTAAGTTGTAGCTTTTTTATATCCACATCCTTTCATTGGAGAGAAAAAAAGGAGCAATCCCAAATTAAAAAGACAATGTTCAAAGACCAGATTAACCACATGAAATCAACGTTGGCATCTGTTTTAACAGTTTATATGTTGAAAGTTAAGCTGACTGATTATTGTTAATACCATACTGTAAATACCACAATCAAAATAAAAGTTTGCAATGTGACAAATTTCTTTAAGAGTCGTTCTTTGATGTTTAATGCTTAAGTAATTGTCCAAATTTCTATTTTGATATCCAAAGTTTAACATTTCTTACAATGAGGTCTGTTTTTTGAACACCAGTATCTCTGATTCCACCCTCCTATTTGTTATCTACAAACAACATCCAGGTCCTATAAATGACCTCATTTGTCTTAAATGGTGTCTGAACACTTTAGATTATGAAATGCCTGATGATGGTTTTAGATGCTCCACAGCCATTTTCTGTGATGTCACAACTATTCCTTGAGAGCTCAAAAAGGGGAAGTAATCCTTGTTTACAACTCAATATGTCATTTGCCTTTAACTGACCCATTTTTGCTCTAATTAATTTACTTCGATTAAGCTTCATGTGTTATGAAGTGCCAAATTATCACATCATTTGGAATAGTTGCTTCTGATTCCAATCCACTTGTAACATATTAATATTTGTCAATTCACTGCCGCATCTGGTTAGATAGATGGAGAAATAGTCCTTCAGACTTGATTTTTCTATTTGATTTGTTTTCAAGAACTGTCTAGTAATGATAGTAATTGGACTTGGTAGTTATAAATTGCCAGTAAATTGTTATACATGCCCTGAAGCCTTGGGTAACTTATCTTAATTTTATTGACACAACTCAGTGATAAAACAATTCCAATCTGACCTTTTTCCTGATGTGGCAAGACATAATTTTGACATATATCCTACCTATTGGTTGGAGCCACTGTAAGTGACGCGACAAGTAGAAAATAATTGGAGTAAGATGGTTATTTACATATGTCTTATAGAGAGAATCATTAATTTCGCATTAACCAAGAAAAAATCAAATGAGAAAAGATGTGAATTATGCCAAAAGCTAAACAATTTTCTTATCAAAGACAGTGAAACAATGTCATAATAATATTAGACAACTGTCAAAATAATTACATTGCTTTTGTCAACTTGGGAGATTTTACTAAAATTATGATTTAATTAATATTTTTTGTCCATGCTATTAATTCTACTATAATCGAAGAGAAATTTGACATAATTAATTTGAATGATGCAGAACTAAAGAGTGTTTTCAAGGCCTCTCAGGTTGTACAATTGATTTTTTGTCAAGGTCACAGCATTTGGAGAGAATATTATTCAAAAATAAAATGATTAAAGCAAAACATCTGAAATCAAATCGTATGTCTAAAGACTACCATCATTATACGCCTGCACATGAGAGTATTGTCGTATATTGTAATCACCTCCATCTGTTCAAGATATCACATAAAACTCTAATATCACCTTCGGTTTTCTTTTTGCTCGTGATCACTCTACATGCAACAATTCCTCATGGATACGTTTGATCTTTCGTATGTGTGTCAATTTCTTTATGAAGATGTGAATTGTTGATGATCTGATGATTATCTTGCCATGTTTGATTGCCATGTTTGATCATCATGTTTGAACATCATGTTTGATCATCATGTTTGATTGCCATGTTTGATCGCCATGTTTGATCGTCATGTTAGATTGCCATGTTTGATCCTCATGTTTGATCGCCATGTTTGATGGTCACGTTTGATCGTCATGTTTGATCGTCATTGACCTTCATGCACCTTATTATTATATCCAGTGTGCTGGCCATTCTTCATAAAACATACCCAGAAAACAGTTGTTGTAATTTATTTAACCGTCAATGGCTGTATGTAATGCAAGACCTAATATTGAGGTCCTCTCTTGTTGCAATACAATATCTTACAATCAATTCTCTTGTGCAGTCATCAATTAATTTAAAAAGAATGTCTACCATTATTATGCTGAAAATAATGAAATATACATTTTCTTTGATCAGTTCTGAAATATCCACTCTCTCAGTAAATTGAAATGTAAAAAGAATTGGGAGCAGTTGTAATTAAATTGTTATATATCTAAGATACTTCACATGCCATCAGTATAAAAACAGAATTTATTCCTGGTATTTTATGGTGAGTGAAGCTAAAAGAATAATTGGAATCTTCTTTGACATTTTGCTTTTAGTTGAATAAATCTGATGATATATCAGGTCTTGTGGTGCTTTCTGAATTTCAAAGAATGGGTAATGAAGACTGAAGACCAGATCAAGAGGGATTATTTCTCTATTATACACCTATAGTCTGAGCTATAAAAATTATGTTATTCTTTTGTGAACATTCAAAGTCATTTTAAATCAGTCTGAGGCTCTAAATGATATGAATGGAGTTTTACATTTTACCTGACTGTATCTTATATGCACAGCTATTGAAGACAGTAATGAAGCTCTAAGGGAGCTTTATTAGTATGTAGGTCATCTTGCGTGACTGTTATTCCCTCTTTGATGATCATTTGTCAATGCTTAGCCTTTTAGCATGTGATGCTATTATCTTTTTCACTTACTGCATCTTTTTCTCTACTCATCTCTTGTATTTCCCAAATTGAGGGTATATAAAACCCTACTATCTCAATGAACTAAGAAATTAGCCTCAGGTTAATCTGACAGGGTCTCGTAAAAAAAAAAAATACTGTAGTTTTGACAGCTATTTGGTGTAAAATATTTGATATAGATGTATGAGATTGGAATGGCATTATAAATCCATTTCAATTTGAAATACAATATATACCTTCCTGTTTGTTGAATTATGGCCACCAGATTTCTGTCTGGCTTGATTTGAAATAAATAACAATTCGAGAGGCTGATTGAGACTAATATTTGTTTATTGTTCATGAATTGTATGTGTAATTAAATAAATAAAGAGTAAGAATTAATTAATTAGTTTGATGTAAGTATTATAGCCAGAGGTTAGCAATTTAAAATGTTTTGGAAGTTGATTCTGGACAATGAATACATGAGTAGAATAGAAGTTCTATCCCGCAATGTGATCTAATGTCAATATGCTCTCTCACACCAAGCCTTAAACATTACAGTTACATAATAATTTCTAAACACTTCAGAATCAGATTAAAGTAGATGTTATAAGAGCATCAGTCAAGATGATAATCGTGTTATAATTAAAAACGTGTTAATTACATCTTTAATTAGTCAATTATTGAAATACATTACATTGAGTATATATTATAACTGTTTACCAAGCTTTAATTTGTTTGAAGTGGACTCAAAACTTAAAACCAACTGTGACAAACCTAGTACTGACTGCTTACTGTGTTTATTTAAAGATCTCTTGGTGGTCGGTAATGCCTAAAAGTGGGTTAATGAAAAAGTTATAATTCAGAAGAAAAAAAAAAAAAAAAAAAATAAAGAAGAAAGAAGAAAGCCACTATCTAATAAATAATGGCAATTATTAATCTTGATTTACTTACAAACAAAAAAACCAGTTTATGGTGTTTTTGATCTTCAATCAGAAATAAAAAAGCAAGAAACTTTATATATATATTGGAATCATTGCTACAAGACAATTCTGCTGTATTAAAGTTTAAATGATTTGTAAGGTATCTTGGGAATTAAGTCATGCCTTCCAGATAGGTCACATAATCAAAAGTGTTTCATGAGTAATTTGCTACAAATAATTTCTAAATGTAATAATAATACTGATTTGTTTAGGTTTATATCAAAATTGTAATAGCACCATTCATTTGTAATTTTGGCACATCTTCAAAATCATTGATATAAGTTATAGCTTAATTTTGTTATCAATTAATTGTACCAAAATCTATTTTATTACCATTCACAGTACCTTTCAATGACTTTGCTGTTAATAATCACTATATAATATTGAAAAATATTTAATGGGTTTTGCCCTTATCCTTGAAATATGTTTCAATTAATGTGGAAGTGCAATTATTAGTAAGCTTATTGGTTGAATGTGGGTCTAAATATTGACTGTTACCAGCTGATATAAAATAGCTTTTGACTTTCATGGTACTTCAGCACAATTGCTCACACAGCTGGTAAAGCAAATAATTGGGAGATATTTCTACCCTTTCAAAGGTTTTATATAAGATTGACATGTGTTATAAATAAGGGATTGAAGATGTTAACTGGAGCAAAATTATGCTGATATAACTGGCACTTTGAAATCTCATATTACAACAATTTATGTTTTATAAATGTTTAAATAATTGAATATGTGTCAAGTTTGACATTTCAAAATATTTTTTCATTTTTCTAAGCTCCATTGAACAGATTTCATTAGATAATTATTGATATCAGTAACAAGTGTTCAATTATAACAGATTCAACACACACACTTGTCCTTGTATGATTCCCACTTGTCAAGTTAAATCTCAGGGATTATTTCCTTGTAACAGTTGACATCACATCTAACCAAAGCGTTAAACTGGATTTAACAGAACAAATGTTTATGACATCTGTTAATTTGTGTAAATTGTACTTTATAGGGTTTGAGACCTCAGATTTACTTTAGGGCTACTAAGAAAAATCAGATTTTAGTTGATAAATTTGGACATTGATAGTTTAGTTAATGAATTTGGACATTGATAGTTTGGTTGCTAAACTTGGGCATTGACAGTTTAGTTGATACATTTGGACATTGATAGTTTAGTTGATAAATTTGGGCATTGATAATTTTGTTCATAAACCTAGACATTGATAGTTTGGTTGATAAACTTGGGCATTGACAGTTTAGTTGATATATTTGGACATTGATAGTTTTGTTCATAAACTTAGACATTGATAGTTTGGTTGCTAAACTTGGATATTGATAGTTTGGCTGGTAGACTTAGACATTGATAGTTTGATTGATAAACTTGAATATTGTTAATTTGATTTGTAAACTTAGACATTGATAGTTTGGTTTGTAAACTTAGACATTGATAGTTTAGTTGATAAATTTGGAAATTGATAGTTTGATTGATAAATTTAGATATGGATAGTTTGGTTGATAAACTTGGACATTGATATTTTGGATTTTGTACATTGCCAGTACAACTGTTAATACTTGACACACTCAGTTCAAGATAAAAGCTAAATAGAATACTATGTCTGAAATTTCACTTATTCTATTGTTGACTGTATATAATACCTACTTGCATGGAAAAAAGAAAGGAATGGTTTGTTAATTGAAGAGCCTGGAGGTAATAAATGAGTATAATCAGAGAGGAAATAAAGATCGACAATGATAGAGGTTTTACTATTGAAGTAAAATGTTGATTTAGTAGTTTATGATGTATTTACGCTTGGTACTCTGTATCATGTTGATTATTATTGTGTATATTGTACTGGTGGGATATTAAATTAGTGTTTATTTTATATTAATATATATTGTTCACTACAATCTGTTGTTGAGAATATTGACATATTTTTCTGCCATGTTTTATGAGGAAGAAAACAATACAAGTCATAATGCAATAAATCAATAATTCAATAATAAAATTTAACATGTTTTAAAACATGTTTGATAGTCTCAAACTGTTGATTAATATGTTTTTAGTGCCATCACCCCTGTCCCTCCGTCTGTCCGTCCGTCAACAATTACTTGTGTACGTGATAGAGGCCAGAGTTTTTATCTGATTTGAATTAAACTTGGTATGTGTATTCATCTTAATAACATCGCAGACAAGTTCAAAAATGGTGCGATTCCAGATGTGGGTTTATGAGTTATGGCCATTGATTAAATGAAAAAACATGGAATATTCTGTTTGCCGAAGTGGGCGTATGTTACCTTGACTCGCAAGCTATCTTTAAACATGCTTCAAACTGTTGCTTTGCTTTAATTATTTCAAAAGTTGTTGATAGGGCATTACACTTCTGACTGATATGTTTTAGGATTTTGTTTTGTGATACATTCTCATATCTTTGTGTGGAATGTTCTCAAAATGTGTTTGATATGCTTTCAAACGTATTTGATATGCTTTCAAACATGTGTTTGATACGTTCCCAAACCTGTGTTTGATATGTTCTCAAACTAGTGTGTGATTTGATCTCAGGTTCTCAGGCATGACAGTCAAAGTTACAAGCTTGAAAAGTTTGTTCTCAAACCTGTGTTTGCTATGTTGTGTTTGATTTGGTCTCAAACCTGTGTTTGATATATATTTTCTCAAACCTGTGGTTGCTATGTTGTGTTCCATTTGGTCTCAAACCTGTGTTTAATATTGTGTTTGATAGGTTCTCATAAGATTGATTTGATTTGATTTATTCCTTGGCTCGTAATGATATATTCTCTGACTGCTGATTTGTTTCACATTGTATCATCAAGATTAGATTAGACTTGTAACAGATCCTGAATGTTCAGACAAGAATTCTATTGACCAGTCTTGATTAAACTTTATGTACAAATAAAAGCCTGATTTGTAAGCTTTATTGAGTTTTAATTAATGTAGTTTGATATCAACATGAACTTAGATTTACTAAGTGACATTAAGAGATAGATATTTATGACCAACAAGACAAGACCAAGATCCTATAAACATCCATTAAATCAATGGTTATATTGTTTTAGTTGAGCCATTGGCTAGTTGAGGTCCACATTGATCCTTGTAACAAGAAATCATGTATCTATTTACTCTATACTCCATTTTTTCAAGACATGCTTTGTACACATAAGGCTGATCAGTAGTGGCTGAATTTTTAAAGATTCAAAATGCACCAGCACTGTGGAAACACAGTGAGTTAAAGGGTTCCTGTGAGAGAAAAATGAAAAAAAGAATGAATCTTTGAACACAAAAATAATATTTTGAAATTCCTTTTAGGTGAAATAGAAAGGGTACAAATAATCATAAGTTACAAAGTATATTCCTTGGGGTTTGCCACTGTTATAACACTATTGCTTTCTTCATCTTGCAATATGTATTACTACAGTAGTTTAAATTGTGGAATGAATCTGTCTGCACTCAGTTTAATCTAACTGATTTTTATAGGTGCATTTCATGTTGAATTTTATAAAGTATACTGCTGTTTAAGATCAAAGTTAATAAAATATATTATACTCAGCAGCAATTATACTTCAAACCCGTTTCAGATCTATGAGCAATGATATATTTTAATTGACTGCCTTTGATAAATGATCAAATTTCAAACATTAATATATTTATAAAATTAAGGGTGGTATTTTGAAAAAAATCATGCCTTAGTCTCAGAAAATAGAGGCTAAACTAATCAGTAATAGTGTAAACAGCTCTTGCACTTTCAAATCCATGTGTGTCCAGAATTATTCGTCTTTTAAAAAGAAAAAATGATAATTTATTATTTCTTGAGACTATGCCATATATAGAAAACATAAAAAAACAGAAATTAAAATTTATGATTTCAGGTATTTTTATAATTATAGAATTTGTTTTTTATATTTCTAGTAAATCTAGACCAGTGCTTCTCAACCTTTTTATGAGATTTCCCCTTTGGCAAAATGTGTCGTAACTTAACCCCCCAACTATTGGCGGTTTAGTGACTGCAGAGGGCAAGCTCCGCAGGCAAGAAGCCACTGGAGGAGGGTCCAGGAAAGGGTCCATTCCTAGGGAAATTTAAAAAAATTAGGATCAATTTCCGTGCGTCTGAGACAATTCTGGTCAGCAATCTCATTACATAGGGGCGCCCCTTATCTTGGATGAGCTTGACCTGCCCCTAGAAACACAATACGAAAGCACAAATAAAAGATTTCAGAGAAGGCTTCTTGGTGATCAAAACCAACAGCACATTCGATGCATATAGTTTGAAATATATTCCCTATTTTTCTCCAATATCCCCTTCCTTCTAAATTCCACCCCTTCCCCCCCCCTCCCCCACCACAAGACTTTTCAATTTCCTGGTCTATGTGGACCCAGGATGAGAAGCACTGTTCTAGACTATTTTCATAATCATTGAAAAGCTGTAAAAATATTACCTTGAGGTTTCGTATTATCTTTTGATACAAAATAGTTTTAATGACAGAGTCTAGTTAAACATCAATCCTCTTTATTTCATTATGGCCATTATTGTGATAGGATTAACTCAAGTATGTTAGGCTTCAGGCTGAACTGTGTGTTAGAGAACGCTCACTGGATAATACTTCTAACTTCAAATTTCACATTATTCACGTTATTCCGTTAACGGCATTAAAGATGAATATGACACAGTGCTGATTAATCATTAGAAATTTGAATGTAGATTTCCATTGATTATAAGTATATTCAAATTTAATTAACTCTCAAAAATTACCACTCCTACGGGTAGACTGACGACCCTTCCAAACTGGCATTTATCGTGGGTCCGACAGCCAGCCGGTTTAGAGGGATTTCACTGTAATAGAAAAGAAGAAGTTTTATTTTTATGCCTATAAAAATGTTACAATTTGAAAACTGACATTGCTCTTTGCATTATTGCCATGGAGAACAGGTGGGATTTTAAATTGCATTTTCATTTCAAGTGGTTGAAGCTCAGTTGCTTAGTTTGTGACATTTGTCTGCTAGTGTCTGGTAACTGAGGCAAAGAAATGTATGTTTTGATACAGGTCATCATAATTTCGTCAGTTGTAAACCTTTTAAAGGGATAATAGGCGTTAGAACAAACATAAAAATTTAAGTTCACTCAAATTTGGACAATAACAGTATATATCCATCAGTGGACTTACCTATACATCAAAATCCCTCTAATATCCGATAAATCCCCAAAATAAAGTAGTTAATCATAAAACGCTTGAGCCATCCATGAAGCGATTTTCAAATCGTGTAAATATAAAGGGAAGTAACTCTAACATGTGGGTTTTCACGCGTCCTTGACCCCTACTGTTGAATTCCACAATGATGTTTTAGCGTTGATTTACCAGACGCTTTTATTCTCAAACTGAATGGAATCGTCGCTGGCTCACTTTTTTTTAAAATTCCGAATATATTTTTATTGTGGCTTTTTAAAATTTGGTAAAGTGTGGGATGCATACTTATTTAACTAATAGTCAATATGAAACACAAATATAAGCCGTAGGACGAGTGTATTCTAACGCCTATTATCCCTTTAAGTTTGGTTAACCTGGAAAACTGTAGGTTTGGCTGAAGACTAGTATTTGGATGAGATAATACAGTAACTATTAAATGACATATAATATGATAAAGATGAAATTTTGAAGTAATTTAAAGCTTTCAGACTGCAGGTGAGGTAATAACACAATAAATTCAATTGATAATAAGTGATCTAAGCTCTAGGGGAATAAATATCAGCTTAAATGAGTTAGAAATGAGTTGTGGTCTGGGACTTGAAATCACCCCAATCTACAGATTTTAGTGCAAATCCAAGGTTTAATTGAAATGTGTCTGGTAGTGGAAATGAAATCACATTAAGAACAGAAGAGACTAGGTCAGTCTTCACCTTATCTTCTGTCCCTAAACATATTTTATTCTCTTTAGTTAGAAAAAGATTTGAAATGAAGAGATTTATGTAATGAGAAATCTGTTTATCCATCATAGATTTCATCTTCTCTATTTCTGATACAGTAATATGACATAATTGAAAAAATACCATTCCTCCATTAATCTTGTCACATTCAATTATTGATGAAATTCAACTCCTTGACCTGCATTATTTTTTTCCATTTTTCTTCATTCTTCTTGCTTTCAGACTGGATTTCACTTCATCAATGTCGAGGCTCTGATTAGTATCTTAATCTGAGCCTTGTCTGAGCCAGTAGACATGTGGATTATTTTTCACACAAAATTTTGTTTGGTTAATCAGTTAATTTGTTCTGATTAGATCTTAATAGCAGTATTTAGACAGGTTAAGCTTTTATATTTTGCCGAGAATCATATAGACTTAGCAGCAAAATTGTTTTTTCTGTAAAGGGCTCTGATTTGCTGTATTTACATACGATCCAATAATATTGCTTCATTTACAAACTTTCATGATATGAAGTTGCTCTTGCTGTTAGAGTATAAGACACAGTTTTTAATAACTTGACATTTTGCAGATGAACTATCAGATGAGAGAAGTATAATCATCAACTGAAGACTGCTCTGAGCCATCAGAAAGAGATATTTAAACCATATGATGATTGATGGTTCCATTTTCTTGGTCTATGTTATTGTTGTCTGTGGTCTCTTGGGTTTTAATGGGTAATGGCTTTGTCTTAAATGTCATATAATTAGGTTAAATTTTTCAGAATGTTTTTATTACAGTCTTTTCCATGGTGTTAGTTTGTTTTATGACCAATTTAATTTTTTTTATCTCTAGAGAGTTCTAAAGTCAAACATGATCTGGTATCTCATTTTCTGATTTTCACCTATGAATCGTGACAGATCATGCTTTATTCTTTTCAAATCACCTGATGGTACTTATCTTTTTAGGTGTCCACTACTATACCATTATAACTTGGTTTTTGGTTAACAAGATTGTTTTATACAATTTTTATTACAAGATGTCTATTACATTTGAAAGGTCATGCTCTAGACGACTTAGACAATAAAGTATGTGTTAATGTAGTCTGGGTATCAGACATTAAGCTACTCTGTGTATCATTCAACAACACACGCAAATAAAACTTAATCTAATTGTGGTGTGATTTTCTTCCTCATTTACTTATTGAGAATTAGATAAAGTAATTAGAGAAATGAAATCAAATAGAGTTAAATTGAACAAATACATAAATGTACTCATCTGGACCTTTTCATAGGTAAATGAAATTTGTGAACTTTGGGAATTGAATTTAGAAGCTTTCTTTTTCATATTTTTAAATAATTTTGTTTTATATTATAGACTTAGTCAAGTCAGTGTTAGTCATTTACACTTTAAGAAATAAATTTAATTCAGTCATCCACCTGGTATCCTGTGGTCAATTATTATGTCTCAACTGTGGTCATTAAGATATTTTTGTACCTTACACCTGGACATATAATAATTATTGAAAATATCGGTCTCATGAAAGAAAGTAGGATACACATTAAAAACCAGGTGATAATTTAAGAATAGGGTGCCAATTAACTAATCAGTATCTTTTCCCGGATATTGGTATCTGCTACCAATGTATTGTCAATTGTTATTTTGGATTTCAGGTTTTGCTTGGCAGCTGGAGCATAAATTCCAAATTTGTAGACTGATATCTTCTGTTTGACAAGGCTCTTTTGTGTATTCTAACATAGCAAGTATTTTTGCCTCAAAAAGGGGTGCGCACTATACGTGGGTAAATGAATTTTCCCCGATTTCGCGGAGGCAAGCAAGGGGTGCGCATTATACATGCTTGCGCACTATATTCGGAATTATACAGTAAACACATCTATATGCCATTCTTTCACCTAAACCTGTAACATTCAAGCCTTGGTGAATAGTTAGGACTTCTGTATTGGTTTAACTATCATATTGTTAAGGAAGCCTGGTTGCCAACAGAAGGTACTGCTATAGATATTCAAGAGATATTAATGTTTGATAACATCAGTTGGGGATTCTGAAGCTACTGTCAATTGTTCCAACACATGTATATAGAAATGTGGATGTATCTGGTAGACTCTGTTCTTCAGTCTATCCATTTATCCTTGTCCTACATTCTTGTAGACACACTGGAGGTAGGCGTGTATATATTGATGCAATCTCAGTCAAGTTTAAATTTTGCAATAGTCTTGACTATGGTTGTGGAATGAAATGCCAAGTTAGTTGCCAGTGGGTATTCTTGTTTAACTTGACAAGAAAAATGTACAAAGAATCCAATAATAGGTTACAGAATGTGTGTTAATTATAATGAAAAATTATTTTTATGGCCTCATGAGATATTTGATAGTTGATTATTCTATAAGGCAATAAGTATCAGTTATTGAATTATTATATGATAATCTGAAACTTTATATAATGTCTAGTTTTATAGATGACATTATTTATTGTCTGTGAATTCAGAAAGTTTCCTCTTTAGATACCTAATGCCAAAATGATTAGGTCTTTAGTTTTAGTTACCTTTTTGTCTGGCTCATATTTTTCCCAAAAATGAGTGATAATGTGTTCAAGATTAAATTTCTTCGTTGATTACACAGACTTGATATAACTATTTTGAAACAATTTAACAGAAACCTCTTTCGTCTGGCTCTTAAGTCATAAGAAAGTGAAATAGAATTTTTCTAAAACATTTTAAAAATTGAATTAAAAAATGATCTGATTAGTTAATCCAACATTTAAAAAGTCAAGCTATTACTTTGTACCATGACAGCAATACTCACTATTCCTGTATTATGGAATGCAGCCATTTACTTTGATTGTACACCTGTGAACACAACAAATCAGAGACCTCAACAGTTATTATTGCTTTGTGTTTACAGAATGTCTGTGGCAGCCTATGATTGTCTGTATCTGCTGGCAGAAAATCCAATAAAATCGATTCATTTTCAAAATTGATTTACAAGAGGTAACTATTGCAGTGATAGAAGTTAAAAGTTCAAAATAGTTTGACATTGTGATTGGTTGCTCTGATTACAATAGAATTGGCCTTTTCTGTTGTTAATATATGAAAAACACCCTCTTCACTGGCTTAATCTCTGGTACAGGTTCACTTCTTGTGTTTTCGACAAGGTCAACTGGTTCCTGATTACTGTGGTTTTTATTTTAATATTAGCTAGACATGATAAATCACATATTATTTAAGTATCAATGAACCAAACATGGAATTCTATTTTAAGATTTCACAATATCAGCTTATTCCATCTATTGCCTTTTAGAAACCATAGAAAAACAGTAAATGCAAAAGAATGGCTTGACTGTATTCAAAAATAGATTCTAACTGTATCTGTACTTGATTGAAATCCTAAAAATATACAAAAAATTCAATTTAACAGATTCCTAATGCATTAACATACATAAACACAGCAAATATTACTTACACATCATTCTCAGACTAGAATATGCGTATGTCATAGTTTAGGCCTAGAATCTTCATTGATTCTGGCAAAATCAATCAGTTCGATTTTTTTTAAGATTTTTATATAGAAATTATAAAAACCAGTACTGATATATTTTTCAGCATTTTTTTATTTTGAAGTGTGAAATAAATTGATTTATGTTTATATTTTCAGACATTACCACAAGATAATCAAAAAATGAGGTCTTGTTTAGGGGGTAATTTATATGCGTATGAATTACCTGCCCCTCCTGAAATTGAGCCAATTACAGAAGAAGAAGAAAGAAATGGAGGTCATTTGAAAGAAAGTATTGGTTTAAGTGAAATACAGAGAGGATTAACTGCAAGTAAGTTTTTCATTTTTATACGCCCACTTGGAAATGTATAAATTTCAAATAAAATTGAGAGCTAAAGAAAACAATCAAGATGATTAATGGTGATCTCAGTTGTAAAATACTATTGGCAGATTGAAGGTATGAGCCTTACAACATGTAATGTTTTTAATAAACAATCAAAAGAGATTGAAATTCTATTGAACTGAATAGAAATAATACTGGACAATGTTTTTGGTAATATTTGTTAGAATTGCTGAAAAAGAACTTTAACGGAGCTGGGAACCTAATAACAGCTTGTAAAAACTTAAAATTGAAGAGTTTTTAAACCAATTGAGAATCTGAAGCAATTAAAAGGTGATCATCCAGAAATAAAAATGAGATTAAATTGAAATTTCCAGCTGAGAAGGATTCAATAAGACTGCATTGATTTAAATACATTTTATTACTTTACAAATGGGTGCAATACATCAAAAAACCTATCAAGAACAAGTATGATTTGATTGACACTATATATGGTAATGAATTAAACTAAGATTCCACTTATTTTAAAAACTATATTCATATATGAATTAATTTAATTTTTGCAAATTTTGCATAAACATTGTTTTGTTAAAAAAAGCAATTGACAAAGTTGTGTGAATAAATGCTTATAGTTTTCAAATGTGCTGGCTACAGTTACAAATTGACATAGGTGATAGAATACATAATAGAAAAAAACATGTACAACAAAGTTCTATTTCTGATATAATAATACTGAAAATCATGTGACACCGCAATGTGAAAATGGAAGGTACATGGAGGGTTAAAGATGAGGATTGAATCCTGATAGTAATAATATTTAACATTAAGACTGTCTCGGACTCAAAACAAATAGAAATTGAGAACTGTGAACAGCTCCCAGCGTGGCAACTGTGCGTTATCCCATGGATTTCGAACATTTTGAAACTTCTAACCTGCTAGCTTTCAATTCCGGTACTTTTCAGCCTACAATTGTAAGCGTAAACTTTCCGCTATATAGGCAATTTTTTCTACTATAAGTTTCTACTATCAGTTCCTTATTAGATTTTTGTACATGTCTAAGATTTCGGTAGGATATTTACATAAATTCCAAACTAAAATTTAAGTAGGTAGTAAGATGTCAATTTGTCATGAAATTTAAACTCTCTATATTCAAATTTAAACATTATTTTGTAACTTTGGTTGTAATTAACATAGAGAGAAATTCAAGCTATGTGATAATTTGCTAATTCACAGCTTTATAAAGAGATATTTTTGAATTTGTATGCAAAAATTTTACAAAAAAATAAATAAATTTTATTAGCAATTGGAATTTTTTTCTTCTCGAGGGATGCAAATTATTTTGTATAGCTAATGTACTGTTTTTGCTTACATTCTTGAATTACACGGGATGTAGGGTCGCCTGAAATGAGATAAAAAAAAAAAACGGAAGTCCCCACGCCCAAACCGGAAGTGATCAAAAAATTTTGATGATATATTTTTAATTGTGTTGCGTATCTATCTATATCCTGTAAATTTCAGATCGATCCGAAGATTAGAGCCCGAAAGTGTAACGTAACCATCCAAAATTGCAAAATAGTCAATTTCGGTGGGCTATAAAACCGGAAGTTAATATTTGTCATGCAATATCAGCACATCTATAGACAGCTGAGGTCAATGACATTCTACATCTCAAATGTCAAGGTCATTGAAGGTCAAGGTCACGAGAAATAGAGTTTTAAATTTTCGAAAAATTCGAACGGGCATAAAAAAAATTCAAATTCGAAAATCAAAATTCTGTTCCCAACATTTTTTAGATAAAGTATCAAGGTTTCGATAAACACCAAAATCATAAAAATTGGTTAATAATTGGCGGACTTATTAAATTTTTAAGAAAATTTGCCATTTTTGAAAACTGCGCATGCGCAACATTCAATTTAATTTTTCTTCATCTCAGGGGATTAAAATCATTTAGTATAGCTAAAATATACTGATTTTGTTTAGAATCTTGAATTACATCGGAAGCAGGGTCGCCCGACATGAGACGAAAAAACCGGAAGTCCCCACGCCCAAACGGAAGTGATCAAAAAATTTTGATGATGTAGTTTTAATTGCGCTGCCTATCTATCTATATCCTGTAAATTTCAGACCGATGCGACTATTAGGGCCAGAGCTAGCTTGAAATCTTATTTGCATATTATGCAATTAGCCACTTTAGGTTTAGCGAAAATTTCTTGTTAGATATTTATTTCTGATTCCAGCCCATATAAAAACCATTGGTGAAAACAGAAATAGTCTATCTATCCGTTTGGGCTAGCGAGCTTCCCAAAAAAAAAAACAAAAAAAAAAATAATCCGAACGAAAACAAAGCGTGACAAATTTTATTTGCCACGCAATTGTGTACTGAATTACTATTTATGTGTTTAATTTATATCATTTCCATTAAATCCTATCAGTACAACTCAAATTCCCCTAAGACAGGAAATGTAGAAGACATGTGTATTATGTCTTCTGCTAATGGAAAACTCAAGGTTAAGGTGTGATGGAGTGAAATGTTTATCAATGACATTTAGTAATAGTGCAACCTTATTTACAGGGGCATCTAATTCATTCGATTTTTGTGATAATCGAATAATCTTTCACGGCAGTGTTTTTCACTTCATTAGCTATAGGGTGCAACTATTTCTCACTCTACTGGCTACAATTTTCTATGGATTCTCTTGATTTTTATTTTCTGGGTTAGTGTGATGGTCTCATAATTTTTTTACGAAATATGGTATCTGACTTAGGATTTTTCACTCCATGAGCTATAGGGTGCAACTCTACAGGCAACAGTTCTCTATGGCTTCTTTTGATTTTATTTTGTAGGTTATTGTCAATATGTAGATGATCCCCATTGATTTTCATAATGATCTGATAATTTTAGATTGAAATATTATGTCCGACTTATGTTTGCGTTTTCATTGTATAAGCTATATTGTGCAACTCGTGGTCACTCTACAGGCAACAATTCTTTATACATTATGTTGTATAATTATGGTACCTGGTGGTACAATGGGGAATAAGTTTTTAATGTTCCTGTACGATAGTTACTAAGCAAGTTTCAATGAAAGGGATACAGTGTTAATATCATTTGACTATTTTTGGCATGAATGAAGCAGGGGTTTATAAAGGTCTAGAATATAAACTGTCTGTACTCTGTACTCCTAGTTTTGAAGGGTGACAGGCGTAGCCTTAAGTTAATAAATTCCTTCACTCAAAGTCTAAAATTGCACATTTCAGATTGTAAAAAAAATGTGTAATAAGGACTGATGGCATCAATTTATACCCTTCCAAGTTTCATCTATGGTTCCTGAAATTACTTAAAGTTATTTTTTTATGTCACTAACCGCAAAATATGCTTCAACACAAATGGCCCTTCAATGTTAGTGTTAGTAACACTTCATTTTAGATGTCAAATTGATGCTATTAGTATAACGGTAATTAAGATACACAAAAAATTTTTATGAACCTCTTTACAATTCCTTTAATGGATATAAATATGTACATTGATTCATGACTTCCTAATTGTTTCAAAAAGCACCATAAAAACTTGTATACATTCTAGTTATATTGAAATAAATGTAATCATCAGAATTCTATTTTCAGATTTGTTGACTTCTCTGCTTCCGCACTATACGCTAATTTAGTATTGTTATACTTCTCTATTTTTAGTACACCACTCCTTTAATGGACCACAAATTTCCTTCAATTTTCAGATTCCATAAAATATCATTCAGTAAACATGTATTATAATATTTTGCAAAGTATTTTAATTTCAAAGGGACATGACCACGACCACGTTTTGTACCTAAGTCTGAGAAACAGAAATTTTTTAGCTAAGCTATACTGTTGAGACTCTGCCATAAATAGAAAATACAAAAATGGATAGAAAAAGTGAAAGACAAGTTATGTCAGTTTCCAGCAGCATCTGATATCACAGACTAGGTAGTTATTTGTAGATGACAAGTTTATGTCAGTTTCCAGCAGCATCTGATATCACAGACTAGGTAGTTATTTGTAGATGACAAGTTTATGTCAGTTTCCAGCAGCATCTGATATCACAGACTAGGTAGTTATTTGTAGATGACAAGTTAATGTCAGTTTCCAGCAGCATATGATATCACAGACTAGGTAATTATTTGTAGATGACAAGTTAATGTCAGTTTCCAGCAGCATATGATATCACAGACTAGGTAATTATTTGTAGATGACAAGTTAATGTCAGTTTCCAGCAGCATCTGATATCACAGACTAGGTAGTTCTGTGTAGATGACAAGTTAATGTCAGTTTCCAGCAGCATCTGATATCACAGACTAGGTAGTTATTTGTAGATGACAAGTTAATGTCAGTTTCCAGCAGCATCTGATATCACAGACTAGGTAGTTATTTGTAGATGACAAGTTAATGTCAGTATCCAATATATTAATAGCATTTATTACATCGGGCCCATGTAATAAATGAATCCATATTACACATACGTTGGATACGGTCGAACTACTTTTTCTACGGACCTGAATGATTGAGTCACCACTTTTGTTTTCAAAAGCCATGTCGCTTAGCGATTTCCCAGCTGCAGTGTCAAATTTAGAAATACATTTTCACAAACACAATTAGAACCACACACTCCGGGCTTGCATAGTGATACGACTCGTGTGCTACGCACACTCTTGGTAACACTACGCCTAGCCCCTCATGCAATATTGAAAACCTATAGACACTTAAGTGCGATTCTACCATTATATATAATACATCACAGACAATGAAGGTATCTGTATTATTTGTCAAAATTAAAATTTGATGTCTGGGTATCATTCTACAAAAAATCGTAAGTGTGGTTTTAATCGTAAGTCAGTCGTAAACATAAAAATTAAGATTTAGCTGTTCCACAAAAATCGTTATTAACGTTTACGACTAAAATCTGTCGTAACTTTACGAGAGGTCAAGGGCTGTCATAGAGTTAAGATTATGTTCACTGCGCAGGCGCTTATAAAATTACCTAATTACCATGTGAGCGTAAGTAGGCAAAAATCTCGTCATGATGACGTTACATGGTTACATCTTGTTGGCAAACTAAGTTCTTATATTCTTTGGTTGTTAGTTTTAAAAAACGAAACTAGACTAAACTGATTTAGGAATCGTATATTCGTGTAAAGTTTTAAAATATTGGCCTTCACTCATTTCCAATTTATTTTTGGAGTTTGACAGTTCTGTCCTACTGACCTACTTTTAACCTTTGGGCTACTTATAATTTGACCTACTGCCTTTACAGAAACTACTTGGATAAAAAGGCATACAATGTTTTAAAAAAATTTTATTGATACCATAGTTTGCAATATTCAATAATTTCTAACATATAGAACATTCATACACTGCTGCTATGTAAGATTCACCTATGACGAAGGTTTCCGAATGGTGAAACAGAACTCGTTTCTGCGCATGTCTTTCGTCGCAACTGAGTATTTTTATTAACTTACGATCGATTTCAGTCGTAAGTGTAAACATAATTTTACGACAGCTTTGTGGAACGCACGTAAACTTAGGACAGTTGTAAATTCATGTCTTAATTGTAAACTTATGATTCTTTGCGGAACCTGGTTGCCAAACAATTAAATAATATATTTATAGATTGTTGTCACTTCTGGGGTGCTAAGAGCTTCCCTCACTCAGACTCAACTGATATTATGATATTATTGGTAATACTCTCTCATAGTTTTTGAAGGGAAAGTAGGTCTCAGAAAGAACATAAAATATTAAAATAATAAAAATTTGGCCAATAAGAGCTCTTTTCATAAGAAAATATACCTGCATAAATAACATAAAAAAATAAAATAAATGTCCAATAAACTTAATAATTATTCATAAAGATGCATTTGATTATTGAAAAACACTTAATAAATTGAATTTGGCCAATAAGAGCTCTTTTCATAAGAAAATATACCTGCATAAATAACATAAAAAAATAAAATAAATGTCCAATAAACTTAATAATTATTCATAAAGATGCATTTGATTATTGAAAAACACTTAATAAATTGATTAAGTGTTGTTAAAAAATGACTTAAGAGATTCTGTTAATTCATGACTCCAAGTAAGTTCACTGATAAATATATACTTGTACTTGCTCTGTACCATATTTGTTGATTTTAGTTGGTCCAAATTTGGGTACAAAATTATAATTATGATTATTCAATGCTTTACAAATATTAGACAAAACTCCTTAAGCTGATTGAGCACATCTTGAAACATGTATATTACTTTTAGAAAGAAAAGTTGTCAAAATAAAGCGTGCCAATGAATTCTACAGTCAACATTATTTTCAAAGTTGGTTGAAGCTGTCAGAATCTGTCAACTTATTTAGGTGATATGGTGAAAATTAGAATCACAAGAGATATTACTTTGTCTCTTCATATAGTGTCAATTTTTTTGTCACTTAAAGTACTTTATAAAGATGATTTGTTTCTGATTCAGTAATGTTACATTTCCACCATTATACTAGTTTACATATCTATATGACATGAACAAATGATTTTGGTTTTAAATGACATGATAATGTTGGCACCAAAATATTTGTTTTCCCACCAGTAGCATGGTTTTTAATCAAGAGACTTACTATTTATCCATTTACAACCCCTGTTCTACTTGATCATTTACTCTCCTGATTTCAGGTTCAGTTGATCATTTGGAGGGGCGTGTAATCCTGGGGGGCAATGGAATACTGTAAGGCTAGAAATTAATGCGTCAACAAATTAATGCGTCATGGGGTATAGAGACTAAAATGCGAGTACAAATTAATGCGATCCGCGATAGGTATCTAACAAGTGTTTAATTAATGAAGACCTGAACAATGATGAAGATTTTATCTTTAAATAGTCAAGTGTGAGAATCTTTTGTTCTTTTAACGTCTTGATTACTAATCAGCTAAAAATTTAGAGATAATTACCTAATTACTTAATCCCGCCCGGTCTCAATTTAAATACTTAACTCCATATAATTCACTTGCAAATATGTATTTAAAAATGCGGATACAAATTAATGCGATCGCGGATAGGGAGCATTTTACGCATTAATTTCTATCTCGCAATAATTTGTAGCCTTACAGTATGGTGCTTATTTACATTAATGATATATCTGTTGTCCAAATATTTTCATGGGGGCAATCTATTTTTTCCCTTGACTCCCTGTAACTATAATATGACAAATATTTCAAATTCATGTCAATATCATTAAGGATTCTTCAAAGAATTAGTCTCTAATGTTAACATTCAAGATATGGACTACGATAAATTCTTGAAAAAGTTCTGATACTTATTGGTATCATGAAAACCATACATATTAAGTCTTGAACTTATTGAGCGGAAACCAACATATATAAAACAAATCCAGATTGATACATATACTGTAATCATAGCATTATTAAGGATAATCCTTGGGAGATCAAGGTTTCGTTGAAATAATCATTTACCTTTCTTCTCGGTATGGATAACAAATGTCAAATAAACAAACTAATGAGGATACTGGTATCACAGAATAAATTTCTGGGTTCTTACTATCAAAACTTAAGACCAGGCTTTATTTGCTTCGGTCATCGACAGTCAAACACATGAAATCTTTGGTTAGCTAATCAGAAATGTTACAGAGCCTTAAATTTACAAATCCATGTGTATCCATAATTATCCGTGTTTGAAAAATCATAATGTCCTAAGAAATTACGAACGTCCCGCCATATTGGAAAACGGTTCGTCTTGATAATCAAAGAGTTATCCTTCCCGTGGTGCAATAGCGGTCATCTATATAAATAGACTACAACGCATTTTTCAATTGTAGACTTTGTCAACAGGACACACAATTTTCAGACTGACTGGAGACCAGCCGCGTACAGCACGGAAAAAAAATGAAAAGTGAAATTTTTTGTTTGAGGTATATTTCAAGGTATTTTGCGATTTTCTTAGAGCTTGAGTATTTCTGAGGACTGTTTAAATGTAACAAAGGCCCAAAACGACCCATAAAAAGCAAGCCTGGGCCTCTTTAATACCACCTTCAATTGACATGTTTACTCAAGTTTGATCATTAACTGCTGCCTATGTTGTGCCCAAGTGGTGTTTGGCATTAAGGGTTTTGTTTTGCAGTTCAGATGGTTTTTCTAATTCTTATTCAAATTCCTTTGCTCTTACACTTGAATGTCAACAATTACTTGACACACTTGTTACAGCTGTAATTACAACCAGACTGAAACTTTACATATCAATATTGTTTACACCATGGAATCTGTGAAATCTTTGGCTGAAAGTCAGTCCAGAATATACTTGAAAGTGAATACGATATTAATGACTAAATGTCAAGAGCAGTACAGTCATGCTATCACGATGTAAGATAAACCATTCATCAGGCATCATTTAACATTAAGCTGTCAGGATACATGGTATAAACATTCCAACCAATCCAATCAGAAAAATCCCATCTACAGATAATAACCGCGTTCCCACTTAAAATTATAAAGTAATGCTAGATTTAAAGCCAGCTTTATTGCCAAACATGCTGTGTTTCCACTTAGTTTATCTGCTTGCCGAGCCACTTAAGTCTTGATAAAAAAAAAAGTGACAGCTCACGATGTATAAGACTGAAAAACTAGTACTTTTCTATTGAGTTTTGCGTAGTGAAAGAACTTTAAAGTCTTGCAGCTTTGATAAATTGTTCAATGCAAAAATGGAGGTTTTTTTGTTCCAGAACCGCAATGGTTCGGCAATTTAATAAGTGGAAACACAGAAAAGCTAGCTTAAAGAGACTGTTTGGCTAAGTGGAAATGTGATTAATATCAGACTAACTGGGAGAGCCAGATTAGTTGGCGAGGTTAACTTTTGGTTGAAATGTAAAAAATATCAAACTGTTGTAAGAAAAATTTTGAGTTGACCTTGAGCTATTTTTTTTCCATTAAAAGTTTTGGCATCAAGCCAGGTATTCCAGACCTAGCGATTAGACTATTTCAAGACACCAGATTCCGACCGGATAAAGACTGATTAATTTTTTGAGTGTTTAGTCGTGAAAGAACTTCTGAACAGTCTGCAGTTTCGGAATTTTGACAATAACTTTGATTCCATTTGCACAGAAATTGGTAGGTGGGTAGAAGACAAATTATCAGTTAAGATTAAAAAAATTTTGGAAAATTATGTACGTTTTCTGAGAGCCCTTATTAGATTCTGATTCAAGTTGTCTGTCCAATCAAAACAAGGCATTCAATTCTGAACATGGATATTATGACTTGGCTAGGCCCCAACTGAATTATATATATTTGTACTTTTGGATGCTTTTCCAAACTTATATATTTCCTACCCACAATAATATCCATGTAATGAATATAAGATTCATGAACACTACCATCAAATACAGTACAAAGATTAAATATAGATTTTCTTTGTGTTTATTGGTTGATGGACGTCGAATTGTCATGTGTTAAATCTTGCATAAATGATCTTGTCAAATAGTCGCAAAAACAATCTACATCTAATCCTTTACACTTAGGATTTAAGCCCAATAGAAGATACAAAGATAAAAAAGCTCTGAAGCTGACAGATCTGTGTCCATCAGGTCTAGATTTGATTTTTTATCAAATCTAAGGTTAATATTATTTGTGAATTTTTCACTGATGGAAATTGGACTGAGAATAACAAACAAATAAAAAATGATTGATTGGAGTTGAAATTATTGATTACTGTATGATAAATAGTCCACACCTGATTTATTTGTTTATGTAATTCACTGTAACAGATGCTGTGTGTTCTTTCACTCATGAGTGTTCTTTCAGCTTTGATATGCAGGTCAATATTAGTTTTACTTTCTGAATTAAAAACCATACATGGAACAGTGGGTGCTCAGTGAATGAGACATTGGTGATGAAAGCCTGAGATCTGACATGGTAGAAGTATCTAGTTGTTCAGATGGGACACTAACTGAGAAGGCTAATGCTGGTGTTTTTATAGAATTTACCTTATTGTATACTACATGCCTATGCATTTATATGTCAGCCCATCAAGTGCAAAATTGTAGGACAAAGCACTACATTCATTTTATTTCATTAAAGCATACAGCTGGATCAAATTGGTTCTTTCTGTGACATATGAAAAGAGGTTAAAGGTATAAGACAAAGTTTGTAATAGCTTGACAATGTGAAGATGGAAACTAGAGATATCATTTATTTCTAATACTATGTCAATCAGTATTGCCATACCAAACAAAATGAATGTAAATAATGGATGAATTATAAACTATGAAGAGTAATAAGGAATTAAAATAAAATGGCTTCTACAGTGTAAACTCTATAAAACTTAATGAAATTAGTAACAGAAGTATAAACCAAATCCCCTTTCATCACTGGATGATATGAGTCTCATTTCACATCCAACACCATCATATCAACAATAATTTACTATCTATCAGCTCTCTGAAGAAATCAGTTAAAAGTTGGAATCAACAAGCAAATCAGTGCTGGCTTAATATACAAAGGAACAGAGTGACAGATTCAACTGTCAAGGCTGAATTAGATATTCAGCGACTCTGTGGAAGCATTGCAAGACTTTCAGGGGGCATATTAGAGGGTTCTTCAAGAAACTGGTTGAAAATTGATAAACTGTAGATTTTGTTTGTCCTCAGACCCGTACCGTCACAGACACTGTCACTAAAGTTAACTGTAGTTGTGAAGACAAGCATGGACATGTATTCCATTAAGATGTAGATAGAAGTAGAGAAACTTTACAGGGGTTTTCTTATATAAATAATAACATGTCAATGAACTCTGGTATTAATTAAACTTTTTAATTACTTCCATGGTTATTACTTCCATGGTTATTACTAATGACATTAACCTGCAGCAATAACTGTAATTATAAAATGATACTTTAGACAATATATACCTATGAATTATAAATGAAAATTTACAATAATATATACCTGGGAATATTAATTATATTAATTTAATATTAATTAAATTTGAAATTACATTAACCTGCAGCAATAACTGTCATTATAAAATGGTACTTGAGACAATATATATATATTATATACACCTATGATGGATAATAAATTGTACTTTACAATTATATATATACCTATGGATAATAAATGGTACTTTACAATTATATATACCTATGGATAATAAATGGTACTTTACAATTATATATACCTATGGATAATAAATGGTACTTTACAATTATATATACCTATGGATAATACATGGTACTTTACAATTACATTGATTTAATTGAATGACCCTTAAGAGCAGGCTGAAGAGAGGTGACCAGATGACCAGTTTTAATAAATGGTACTTAAAAATTATATATACCTATGGATAATAATAAATAGTACTTTACAATCATATATACCTGTGTGGGACTGTGTTATGATGTAGCATCACTTGATGTTCCACAGTACCTGTAATTAATATATTAGCTAAGTTTTGTATTTGACTTGAAAACTTACAAGGGTAACATATAAAATGAACCATTATGTAACGGTATGGAAAATTTTTTGTGGAATTTGTTAACCAACACAACAATTTTAAGAATCCATTACCTATACTGTCTCTGAAAGAAAAAAGAAGTTGTAATTTTAATCCTAGAATTATTTTAGTTACTGCAATTCTCAGACCATGTTTTTTTTTGGTTTTTTTTTTTAAATTATTTTCCAGGTTGTTTATCTCTGAATTATTTTGTACTCTTATACTTGAACTCTTGGTCTTCAAGGTTTCATCAATAACATCAATAACATCAATTTATAAATGTTAAATCTCTTTTTACAGAGCGGATAACAACTTCAAATGGCAGTGTACCAAATGGTCAGGTTCCCAACATAGAAGCAGCTTCTACTAATGGAAGTACGAGTAATTTATTAGGCTCACCTTGTCATTCCCGCAGTCCCAGTAATGTCAGTAATATTGTGGATAGTATGACCAAATCAACCGAATTATTTGATGGTTTTGTTATTGGTGTTCATCGGAAAATGGTAAGTACCTTACTAAATAATGTAATAGAATTTTATGGTACACTGAAATGAAGTCCTTGGAGACAATTGTTATTCAGTAACCTCACTAATAATGAACAAAGCAATCCTCAGTCTCAGGAATTGGACCTGATTTGAGGAATCTGTTGGTGTTCATCTTGGTAAGTACCTAATACTTAATAATGAAATATTATTTTATGGTATACTGAAATCATCTGCATAAGCTTTATGATAGTTGATATCAATTGTTTATAATTAACCTCACTAATTAATCAACCAAACCTCTGTGCAATGAGTTTGACCTCATCAATGGCTAAGGAGGTTCTTTCTCAAAATATGTGCAATAATTATGGTATTATACATTCTGCATGAACAAAATGTACAAATTTAGTGGAGGAGTAGACCTACTTAATGGATTAGACAAAACATGATGATTCTTTATTTATTATGAACCAAACAAATTTGAAAGGAAGTTTCTGACTGAATATTTTTTACTAGGGATATTAATGTACTCCAAAATATATTGATTTGTAATTAAAGCTGTATGGATGGATGTATATTACTCAGTCAGGCAAACTTAATCACTTAACTAACTAACTAATTGTGAGTTATAACCAGATAGTTTAAGACATTGTTCCCAGTTGAAAAAATAAAATATGTTTATAAGATTGCATAAATCATTTCAGTACAATCTGAAGATCAATGATGCATGCATTTGGAGTTATTTCAAAAGAAATATTTTTATCTTTTAGATCTCTAGAGATTTGAAATTACAAAATGTTAGTTAAAAGTCTAGACTACATCCTTTACAGATAACCATCAAAGTTTGCATGAACGTTACAATGAATATATTTTGGATCAAGTGAAAGAGAAACTTTGATTATATGTCTTCTTGATTTTGTGGTTGGCAAAGTTTTGGACGTTTTTAAAGGTTAAATGGCATTCCATTAAATCAAACATAGCACGTGATCTATCCTATATTTGGTCCTTAAAATATTACACTGAACAAGACATGTTCCAGATTCAGAATATGTTATTCTTTAAACTGAATCTCTCTAACAAGAGTGGTGGCTCAGTGGGTTCTATCCTGACAAAGGTTGAGAATTTTCAGCCCGTTTTCCCTTTGTCAGTGATGCAGATCGGAGGGACTGAAATGGAAAAAGCGTCTAGTCGTTTGGATTGGGAAAATAAACTGAGGCGCCATGTGCTCAGGCTGTTCGCACATTAAAGATTCCTTGACAAAATTTCCCTCATAGCACACTGCATGGCGTTGCCCGTCTTTATTAGCCAATTAATGTGCAGAGAAGTAGGACGTAAAACTCCAATTATATCATTTCATTTTTCTCTCTTACAAGAGTAGGATGTAAAACTCCACCTATTTAATTTCATCATTCATTAGACCAATATATTCTTTTTTTGTAAAGATTAATGTTGATCCTCTGCATGGCCCATATTGTGAGAAACAGTGGTGGTTTTAGCAGAAGTTCTGCTCAAGGGAGATAACTCAAGGTTCACCCATGTTTTATTTGTCAATTTTAACAAGAAACATATACAGTTTATGTGAAAATGGGGAATAAGTTGTGTTCTGAAACTGTTCTCTCAAGGGGCATAACCCTAGCTTCACCCTGTTTTCTTGTCAGTCCTAATAGTTTCCGTGAATATGGAAAAATAGTGGTGGTCTGACACAATTTTCTATCAAGAGACATAACCCTGTAGCTTCACCCTTGTTTCTTGTCACTCCTAACACCGTTTGCGTGAAGATAAAGATTTAGTGGTGGTCTGAAACTATTTTCTCTCAAGAGACAACCCTTGCCACTGCTACATTTTCTTGTCAATATTTACATGACATGCTTTGTGTTAAAATGGAGAAATAGTTGTGGTCTATTTCCTCTCAAGGGACATAACCAAGCCTCGCGATTTCATGACACTACTGATGTGAGACAGAATAATTTGTGTGAAAATGAAACTAATAGACAATTTTCTTTTAAAGACTGCCCAAACCACTCTGACATGGTAGTTACCAATTCTCTCAAAAGGACATAACATAAGCTTCATCCATGTTTTCAGCGAGTTAGATGGTTGCTCGCTTACCTGAAGATCCGGTTTTCAATCTAGGAAAAGGTCAAGATGAACTTTTGGATTTCTCAACGGGGTTTCCACTTAGAGGGACTGTTATGAAAAAGTCTCTAGTGGAACAATAAAACAATGCTTCAGCCTGTGCATATTAAAGATACCTTGGCAGATGGACATTTCAAATAGACTGGGCTAATGCTGCTGTCCTTGCACAATTTTCCTCACTGCATGGTGTCTTCACTTACCCATTTGGTGTAGAACAGTATGAAATAAAACTCCATTCATTTCATTTCATTTGACATACTATTAATAAAAAACTATTTCCTTTTGAAGAATGGACGTAACCCTATTCCTTTTCAATGATTTACTTACATCAGAGAGACTTATGTCAAAATGGAAGAAAAGTTGTAATTTTAAAAAAAACGGTTGACCTCCAAGAATATAACTTCATCTACATATTATCTTAGATTCACTACAATGTATAAAATCAGATGCAATATGACAGTAATATTCATGTAAATATAAACAATATTTTCATCAGTTCTACTTTTTGCATTATACAAGTTTGTGTGGTTTAAGCTTTATTTCTGATGGTATATTATTATTATGATCAAAGATAAGAGAGAAAATGAAGTAATTTCTGAAATGTTTTGGAATCCGACTGCTTGTAATAAGTGAATAAGCAGTAGGCCAAATGTGAAAGTTAATTCTTATTGCAAATGCAAACACTTGTTAGTGAGTTAATATGAAGAAAATTCTTACACTTTCTTTACCTTATTTAATCAATCAACAAGATAGAGAGATGGAATTTTGCCAACACAGCATTGAAATTCTCTGAGCATGAAATTAGTTATTATTTTTGTTCTATATAAACTTTTTAAAGACACCAATCCAGACTCTGTTAACAGCTATTTAAAAAATTGGTCATTAACCTAGAAATGATATTGAAACAAAGTCACGCATTTAACAATTTTTAAAAGTCAGGTCCAGAATCTGAACATAACTACGCTACTTTAAGAGAAATCATTTCATGTATATGACATTGTTTATTGATAATGTAAACCATTATTTTTTGGTTCATTAAGTTCAAACTATCTATTATTAGATTTATCACCTTGCAGTTTGATTAACTAAAGTTTATATTTTTGACCTTTTGACAAATAAGGTGTACAATAAATAGAGAATTACCTGTTCTAATGTCAAAATCTAAAATATAATGACGTCAGTGAGGAAGACAGATTTAGATATTTCATATACCTACTCTAATTGGTTTAATACTTATTGTCTGGGCAAAGTAAAAGCTTTTTATCCATTTTATAGAACAAAAATATATGCCTTAAATAAGAACTGTTAGTCCTTTCATTGTATTTTAGACTTGACTTGTGAATTAAAGTGTGCCAATATAAAGTGTACTAATGGCACTGAATATCTCAGAATTGCTCTATAACTGCTGACTAAGCTTTTTTCTGTTATATCAAATTATTCTAAATGTTCATACATTCATAAGTATGTTTTTATGTAATACTAGATTTAATTTGAGTAAACAATATGAAAATAATTAATTTGATTTATTTTATTTTTTGATTGATAATTGCAATATTATTTCTATACGGCTATCTGATACGGTTGTTAAGGCTTGTTCCCAACTTTCTGTGGATTAACAATGTGAACGTCCTGGTTCAAAAGTGACAATTTACACAAACTGAGTCAAGGGGAGAAACAGGAGTCTTGAGGCTCAGCCATAGAAAGTGAAATACCTAATCTCTGATAGATTTATGTGATTTTATAGATTTCTAGAACTTTTGAAAACTAAAAAAAAACAAAATGACCATGACCTTTATATACCATCTAGGTCTGCACTTCAAGAAACAAGTTAAATAAAAATAACTTTCTATTTGAAACCAAGTGTCTTGTTAAGTTTAAATTGAATTCTGGAATGGAATTGTAGGATGTTTAGACTCTAACACGAGGATAACATCTATTAACACACGAACTAAAGATATTTCTCTTTTTTAAATTAAGACACATTCAATTCCCACATGTCAAAAGATTACAAAACAATAAATGATTTCCCCATAGAGTTTATTTTTTGAGTAAGCTTTTTCAGAATTTAACACTTAATTTTGAAATATTGTTGTTAAATCTGAAAATAATGCCATTGGTGTAAATAATTTTTTTTTTAAAGATTTGAATAATAATAAATTCTGCTTCAGAGGCCAAAGTGTTCAAAGTAAGATTGATGCTAATCTGAATCAGGGTTCAGTTCCAGAATCAATCTAGAAAATACATGGGGATTTTTCATTTCTGTTTCCTACTGTTAGTGATATTATACAGAGGGGGCTAAAGTGGGAAACAAGTATTTACTTGGGACTTGGGACACTATGTCAAGATCCTGGGTGCTACAAGCTGTGGATGTTTAAGACAATTAGAAGTCCAAAAACAAGTGTCTAATGCTGCTGTCTTGGCAAATGTCCTTAGTGCATTATGCATGGTGCCCACCATCATTGCCTCAATCTGGTGCAATTCATTTTCATTCTATTTCCTCGAAACTTTCTTTTGACTGGATCTTGATGAAACCTGGTAGACTTGATCTTATTAAACCCGTAATTGATTTATGAAAGTTGTATGGGAATATCTTGATTGATGAGCACAAATTTTACAATTTAGTGATAAAACTGATCTCATCAATTTCCACAAGGCCCAATCACATTAAAAAAAAACTGGAATTCAATTTTCCACTGTAATTTTCGTGACTGATTTTATTGATTTTACCAAACTGTATTATTATTTACAATACTTTGGTACCGGTATCAAAATTTTCTGATTGTTACAGAACGGAAGATTTCCATTTCAGATGTCATGAACTATGTTAAAATACAGGAAATATAGAAATGATTTTAATTGGTGAATTCATGCCTGTTGTCTGGAATTTATGCCTTTAAAATAATTATAGCAACACTGATGGGTTTAAAATTCGTAACAGATCATCTGGAGTTCTGGACAGTCTTGATCCATGTTTCATAGATTTTTCAGTTCATTTTATTAACCAATCAGATTATCTGTTATGTTTTTGTTCAAGTTTTGTCTGAATTTGGGTCCTAGTAATATTGTTAATTATTGTAAAAATTTATATCAGTCTTGTTTTATTTATCACATTTACAATGAACTTAAAAATAATAATTTAAAATCGAATATGAAAATTATTTATTTCAGATTTTAATGGATGTGTACTTCCTCTCATCTCAGAAGACTCGTCCCAGTTTATTTGGTACACCTATTATTATACCGTGTCGTGAAAAAACAGCAAATCAAGATTTATATCATTTTGTTTGGGCTCAGGTGGCTAGATTAGTCAGTCCACTACCACCTTCTGAACAAAAAACAGCAAACCATGCTCAAGATTGGTGAGGGATCTTTTCTCTTATTAAAACCTTGTTTATTTTATCTACATATATTTTGACATACTTTATGTATTTTTTATATATTTTACTGTTTAAATATTTATATTCAATCTGGTACTGGTAGGAATGTAATTATAACAATTTAAGATATTCCTCTTTATGCGATTTCAAGGAGCACAAATTTTACTACAACATTTTCTGAATAAAAAATGTCTTGATATTTTACAACCAAGTATTGTATGGAGATAATTCACTTGTGTAAACTGGACATTAAATTAGTTGAGCTTTGATTTTTTTCAGT
Source organism: Nipponacmea schrenckii (assembly GCA_030562195.1). Classification (NCBI taxonomy): domain Eukaryota; kingdom Metazoa; phylum Mollusca; class Gastropoda; family Lottiidae; genus Nipponacmea; species Nipponacmea schrenckii. Next base: position 19,484,115 of record CM060201.1, read on the forward strand.
GATGACAGTTTAGGATATGAATATCCATTTACGTTAAAAGTTGTACAAAAAGATGGGTTTACATGTGCAAAATGTCCGTGGTATAGGTAAGTTATAAAACTGCTGATTATTGTATTACATTGATATAAGATTTCTGCCTTGGAATGTGATTCAGGACTTGAGAGCTAAATCATTGTTGCTTATAGATAATTGTAAGTGACTAATTTTCTGATAAGTTGTTGATATCATTATCTAATCAGATTCTAAAATATATATATAAAACACAAGAACTTCAAGACAAAAGACCACTGGTTTTGCTTAATGACAATTACTTTTTCTTACATTGCAACGAAAATGTGATCAATGTAGAACATCTCTCAGTGATGTTTAGAGAACCAACAAAGTAGGTTTTGATGTTTCTGGTAAAATACCAATTGAATATATTAGTGTTGTAAAATTAAAGGAAAAACATGACAAGTGTAAATATGAGACAATGTAGTTCTAAGTTTTAAAGAGGGGAAGGATAATATGGATGTGTCATTAGATGAGACATCTAGCCATTACCTATAGATCATTATCAGAATTACATCAAACATCATATCAAAATATCATATAGAAACATTCATTCATTTTATCATTCCTTTTATGTCTGTTTTCATTGAAAATATATCATTTTATACTATATTTCAACATAACGAATCAGTTTTATTGTCTCAAATGTATGTCACGTTTCTACCTTAGCATAGGGCTGCATTCCATCTAGTTTTAATACCTGATACAAGTTTAAGGGGCTGATATCGAAAAGGTGCTATCTATTCTCAGTTTGAATAAAAGCCATATCCATTCTTATGTTCATTTGAGATGCAGTGCCTGAGTGTTTGGACAAGAAATATAGTGTTAATTTCTAGCTTGGAGCACACCTCCAAGGTTAATGACTTTCAAATAAAACCATTTAACAGATATTTCTTGTCCAGTATTTACATAAGATTTCATAAGCACAAATAAAATCTAGAATAATAAAGTATCATGATAAGAAAAAATGGAAGATTTCAGCAGTTGTTAAGCTGCCATAAAAGTTGTCTGTTAACATTCAAGTACAATCACGCTATTCTGTGAAACTCTTAAAAGATTAAAAGTGGTTTTCTAAACTGTAACAGAGACACTGATAAAATCATGTTTGTAAAATAACCTTAATGAATTTATAGCATTAATTCCTTGAATTTGAGCTGTGAAAAACCATGTTGTTATTGTATTAATTTCTTGAGCTTGCATCTAAAAGGTTTTTTAAAAGGTATCAGTTTCCTAATTCTCAATAAATCTAATAAATAGAAACATGAAGGCAAAGTAAGGTTAAATAGTTATATTTGAGAGCTTTACGCCAATGCAGCAATTATCAACATCTTCTCTATTTATACTTCACATCCCTCGAGAATTCATTATAACATTTTAAAATCCAGAAGATTACTTCATTATGGATAAAGGCTGAAAATAGGTCAGTTGTCTGAACAACGTGACACTCTTGAGTAACATCATGTTTCAGGTTCTGATATTTCTTTTGATTGATGTATTGAGATCTATTTTAATAGTAGTACTTTTATATTGCTCTACATTTGATGAATTGAGCACTATTTTAACAGTAGTTTTTGTATATAGCTCTACAATTGATGTATTGACCACTACTTTACTATTTCTATGTAGCTCTACAATTGATATATTCAGCACTATTTTAACAGTGTTTATTTTTTATGTAGCTCTACAATTGATGTATTGACCACTATTTAAACAGTGATATTTGTATGTAGCTCTACAATTGATGTATTGACCACTATTTTTAGCAGTGATATTTCTATATCACTCTACAATTGATATAATGACCACTATTTTAATAGTGGTATTCCTATATTTCTCTACAATTGATGTAATGAGCATTATTTTAACAGTAAAATTTCTATATCTCTCTACAATTGATGTATTGACCACTATTATAACAGTAGTATTTCTATGTAGCTCTACAATTGATGTTGTTACCACTGTTCAACAGTGGTTTTTAGTGCTGGGTATTGCCAAACATGACCTGATACAATACGTATCGTGATACAAGGGTCCCGATACCATACATAACACGATAGGGGTTAATATGGAGTAAACATTTTTTCTCCAAGTTTTCAATATTTTATAATTTTGAGTTAACAGAATGTTATTACTAGTAATTGAACTAGTTTTCTAAGGTAGTTCACTAATAAACTGTTAACTAAAAATAATTAAGCCTGTCTGTCTACTAAATAGATGTCAAATAAGTTATTTGAAAACAATTAATTTCAGATATGTCTAAGATGGGAAAAGCTTTCATTCATGGACTAGTAAATAAAATATTATTTTTTATAGAATGTCATGTATCGTTAAGTATTGATACACTACCTATATGATATGCATATTGTGCCAGCACTAATAGTATTTCTATGTATTTCTAGAAGTGTATATCCATAATAATTGTTCTTATTTATTTCTATGTAGTTTTACAATTGATGTATTGAACAGTATTTTGAAAAATGGAAAATAATTGAGGCAGGACAGGCATCTTTCTGGGTTTTTTTTATCATTTTACACACTGAAAGAATGCCTGCTGCTTAACTAGATAATTGTTTGGCTCCTGCACAGCCTCCTCACCTATGTTTTCTATAAACATGTTTAATTTGTATTGATTGGACATTTTCAGCAAAATGAGCTACACTAGTATAATTTTCCAGCTAAATTTTGAAATTAATGCTTCATATTATAAAACTATTGTTAAAGTTATCAAAGACATTTGCCATCAAATTTTTAGAAAATTTGGAATTAGGTTCCAGTAATTTTTTCTTTTAACAGCCTAATTGAAATTCCTTGTAATAATTTCTTTATATTTTATACTAACCTATGTACAAAAATAGACGATTTCAACCACTTCTTTTCCACCTATCTGAAATATTTAAATATCAATGGAAAGAGGGGACTTTCAGCTATCCAAAAATATAAAATTTATTTCTTTATGACATTTCAACTTTAAGAAATAGGGTATGAAAGATGAACGAAAAAAACGTCAATTATTCCCTTAAAATTAGCATATCTACTAGACTATTTAATATAGAAGGTTGAAATTTTGCACAACGCAAGTCTACATGTATCTCTACAAAATTACGTTTGCTTTTTGGAAAATTTTGTTTTGTTTTGAAGATATTGATAGAAATCAAAATTTTGCGATTGCATTTACGAAAAATTGAATTTTTATAAAACTATTCATTTTATAAAAAAAAGCCAACGTAAAGTTATAGAGGACATCGTAAGCTTTAGCTGAAGCCAAAGTTTGTAAAAATGGGATAAATTGTAAGCGAGATATGCTTTTGGAAAAAATGGCAGTTTTTTTCAACATTTTGCAAACACATGTAAACCTTACGTAATTAACGATCATGTTGTTAAAAGATTGTCTTTCATGCTGTATAAATCTTTAAGCACCTTTTAGGCATCGATATGAACCGATAACCACACAATTGGAGTGCTAAAACAATGGTTTAGCACATGTTAATACACCCCTACCCACCAATCATAAAATTTCTCTGTTCACATGTGACGTAAAGATTTATGGGAAATCACGTGACTTCTGGATTCCCCAAATGCAAGTCTGTTCGACAAATGCAATGTCATTGGACGAACGTAGAAAAGGTTTATTTAGCTGATGACGTAGTACTCAAAAATGTCAACTGACAACGTAATTTGTACGTCTACATAGAGGATTATCCCATTTTGTTCTATAAATAGATTATCTTTACGGACCGATATCTGACAAACTACTGAAGCGATTGAGCTAAAATTTTTACTAGATGAGTTTCTTTTAATGCCAAATTGAATGGATATCAACTTAATATGTTTCTTGATTGAAATACACCTCGAACGATAAGGTTGTCAACCCCCTTAAGTAAAATTTTATTGACTTGATTGTTTTTGTCAGTCATTTCTTGGTATGATAATTTAAGACCAATTTCATTATAATTTTGATGGTTAGTAAGATTGTCAGATTGTCCTATATTGAAATAAGTTTATAGTTATGTTTTAATGTTTATAATTTGTATTTGTAGCCTCTTAATTGAAATCCCCTGTAATTGTCATATCTATGTTTAAACTGGTACAAGTTATGTAAAATGGTATTGTATTTGTTATAAATTGTTTCTATTTCTAGATGGCTATTGTTGATAATAACGAAGTCCTGAACTCAATTCTCAGGAGCTTTGTTCCTGTGTATTATGATACTCTATTGTAAATAATAGTGATACATTCAATAAACATTATCAAATTAATGACAACAACCATATAAGGTTCTATAGAACAGATGATAAGATCTTAGGTTCCATCCATGTAGCAATTTGTCTTGGTTACTTCAAACAAATGATAGTTTTGGGTTCCTATCTTGGGAATGTCCTCATCTTTAGGTTGATTTAGCTGTAAATTAGTACAGATAATCCAGGTTAGATCAATACAAGAGCTTTGACCAAGGACTAGCTGGTCAAAAGGATCCTTAGTTGTATTATAAGGTGGTTTTCCTTGTAAATTATAATTGTTTCTTTTTCTTTTCAACTTTATAATAGAATTAAGCTCTAAAGGTTCTAATCTTGGTTGACCTTTATTAAGATATCATTACTTGACCAAGCTGTATACTTATATGGTTGTTCTGGACAAGATAAATGTCAAGAGGTTTGGTTGTAGACAAAATTGTCTTGCACTGAAGTTTTATAATTAATATAGACTTTGATCTTTCTCCTAGTCTTGCATTTAACTTCTGAAATTCATAATTAAATAACTTCAGGATTGTAAAAAGGTTTTCAAAGTTATAATGTGGTCGTATATTGTCGTCACCCCTGTCCGTCCGTCCGTCCGTCCGTCCACAATTGCTTGTGAACGCAATAGAGGCTACAGTTTTTGTCGGATTTAAATGAAACTTGCTGTGATCATTTATATTGATGAGATCTCGGACAAGTTCGAAATTGGCTATTTTTCGATGAACGTTTTTTGAGTTATTGCATTTGACTTAGCCAAAACACGTCAAAATTGGCTTGTGAACGCGATAGAGACTACAGTTTTCATCGGATTTAAATGAAACTTTCTGTGATCAGTAATATTGATGAGATCTCGGACAAGTTCGAAATTGGCGATTTTTCGATGAACTGTTTTTGAGTTATTGCACTTGACTTAGCCAAAACGCGTCAAAATTGGCTTGTGAACGCGATAGAGACTACAGTTTTCATCAGATTTGAATGAAACTTGCTGTGATCATTTATATTGATGAGATCTTGAACAAGTTTGAAATTGGCGATTTTTCCATGAATGGTTTTTGAGTTATTGCACTTGACTTTGCCAAAACGCGTCAAAATTGACTTGTGAACGCGATAGAGACTACAGTTTTCATCAGATTTGAATGAAACTTGCTGTGATCATTGATATTGATGAGATCTTGGACAAGTTCGAAATTGGTGATTTTTCGATGAATGGTTTTTGAGTTATTGCACTTGACTTAGTCAAAACGCCTCAAAATTGGCTTGTGAAAGCATAGAGATCACAATTTCCATTTGATTTGAATGAAATTTCGTGTTATCATTTATATTGATGAAATCTTGGACAAGTTTGATCATGACGATTTTTCGGTGAATGTCTTTTGAGTTATTGTCCTTGACTAAGTCAAATTGCGTCGAAATAGACTTGTAAACACAATAGAGACAACAGTCTTCATCTGATTGGAATGAAATTTGGTGTGATCATTGAAGTTGATGTCACCTTGGTCAAGTTCGAAATTGACATTTGGATATACTGTTTTTGAGTTATTGCACTTGACTTAGTCAAAACGCGGCTTGTGATTGCGATAGACAATACAGTTTTCATCTGATTTTAATGAAATTTGGTGTGAACATTTATATTGACGAGAACTTGGATTAGACCTAAATAATCTTAGAGTCTTTGCCTGTGTTAAAACAGAAAATATATTTTAAAGTGGGCGTATCTTGCCAGGCAACCACTTGTTTTTTGTTTCAGGGACTTTGATAGCATTGATTTATGCCATTCAGATTGTCAGTCAAACGTCTGAGGGTCCTTGAATCAGATTAAGTTGATATGACATGACTTTTGCATGTAAATTTATTAACAATTTTGCAATATTGAAATCATGATTAAGTATTTCTATAAATATTGAAACAAGATACTGACATAAAGTTGAAATGATACAAATAGACGCAATCAAATCTTTGAATAGTTAGTAATTTATTTTTTTTTGTCTATTTCAGGTTTTGCCGTGGTTGTAAATTAGAATGTAATAGCAATTTATTTAATAATGCTGGATCATTTGTAGCTATAGATTGGGAACCTACAGCTTTACACTTACGTTACCAAACTACACAAGAGAGGGTAGGTATATAAAAAGGAAAACTAGTACAAGATTTAACAAAATGAGTCAAATAGCATTCAGTATAGACTGATAATCTTTCAATCATCTAAAAACAGTCATTAAATTGACTTCCTGCAGTTTTTGTTAGATTTCTAGGCAAGGGACCTCAAGTCACTTAAGTCCATTGACTTAACTTCTATTACTGTCTTGGATATCCTAGTGCCAAAACTGTTTCGGGGATATCATGTGCTATATCATTTCTTGAATTGTAATTTTGGCTATAATCAATGGACATATCAGTTTTGAAGTTCTATGAAGAGAGGTTACTAAAGTACTGATAGAATCATATGGTATATCTCAAAGATGCAATCTTAGGTACAGGCAGATAGAGGCAACCCACAATATACATTCAGTTCTGAACTACTTTTGTCCATATCCTTTTGTGTGGAGGGGGTTTGAACTTGTATGGTTATTTGACTGATGAATAAATGCTGAATAACAGATGTGTGCAAATATAACAAATTATAAAGGACAAGAACACCACTCTAATCTAGCTACAGTCATCATGAATCTTCTACCAATGGCCAGTTGAAATTCCCCACTGTGAGCTCCACAAGCAATTTTCATTTTTGTCTGTTCACTATTGGCATGGGCACATGTTACAAGTTTGACAGTTATGTTCGTTTCAAACAGTTTGCACTGACACATGGTTAAAATGCTATTTAAAAATTGTGACGCCTATCTATATTTTGTGTGGGTTTATGCCACACTTTGCAGTTTTATATTTTTAATGATACATATATCTTTGTAATATAATATCCTGTATCATTTCAAGTGTTTTGTTAATATCCTGTGTAAGCTTTTCCTTGTCAATCACTACTCTACTTTTACTTATTCTTTTCATTTTTTCACCCTATTTCTGAGACAAACACTTTGGTACTTACAGTTTTATTGCCTTTCTCGCTGTCAATGATTACAATGTTACAGCAATGGTGGTTTTGACAATCAGATAGTGTGAAAAAGACATTTGTCCTAGAGATAAATAAAATATGTAGAAGACATTCTCAATTTCTATCCAAATGTCTCTTGTGGATTAAAAACAATGAACTGTTCAGTTGATGTTTAGAAGGCTTTATATCAAGACAGTGTTCTATAACAATGTACTTTTTCTAACAAAATAATCCATCTAAATAGAGAAAATTGTAATAAAAAAGATTTAAACAGTGGCAATGGGTTAAATTAAATTATGTTTTTAGACCACCCTTTGCTGACATCTTGGATTATTATCAAGATCAATTTGTTAGACTGACTTTTAAAGTACCAAGTAATAATAGGTGTTGAGACAATGACTTCTAGCTATAAATATATACGGTACATGTACCTATAGAAAGTAGGTCTTACTAGTATTACTTCATTTGAACTAGATTTAAGCCCAGATTTCTCTATTTCCACATGTTAATGGTGTTTCTACTAGTGGGAAAGAGAGAATAGGAGCTCACCAAAAAGATGCTGACCTGGTTTTGAACCCCTCCAATTTCAATGTTATCATCATTGTATATAGTAAGAGAATCGCTTTTGAGCCCTCCCCCCCTCAGAAAATCAGCTCCTACAACAAATTCAAAGAATTACCAATATTTCCTGCCTTGTGTTTCTGTCTCTATGCCAGCCAGGAACTGTCAGGAAACATCTATCTGGGTCTATTAAGAGTCTGAATGTTCCAGACTAGTTTCAGACGAGAGTATTCTCCCAGGCTGAATTCTATATCCGAAAGTAGATGGCTGATAACTTCATACAGCATTTAAAAAAATTTAGTGAGATAATGTTTCACTTTATCAGCTTCTTTATCAAAGTTTAATTTCAATTGTCCTTGTCCCTTGGCCAGAAGCAATTTATTCTTAGGTTAGATTTTACTCATATGAAGCAGTTATTACAAGTGCATAACTTGATTTATCACAGAAAGAAATATATCAATCTATTCCTCAGACACAATGTTTCTTGCATTATCACATTTATCTCTAAATTTTCTTGATGCTTGGAGTATTATGTTAGAATAAAATATGAATCTACTATCGAAGGTTCTGATGTGAGTGGAAGCAGACTCTTATTCTCATATAGTTCATATTGTAATCACTTACAAACCTCATGGTTCATTTTTGTGTAAGAGATAATGACAATTCTATTTGCTGATAATGCAAATGATTAGATGCCTAAATGTTCAGTTAAATAATTATAAAAACCTTATTATTGCTTTGAATTTTAGATGATTAAAAATTTACATGTTTATTTTCTATGTTTCGTATTTCTTGGAAGAAATAGAAAGGTTTTTAGGTTGAATTAAAGTATCAAGTTGTAATGTTGTTGTTTTGTAGAAGATTAATACTTTAAAGTAAAAAGTCTTAGATCCAGTCTTAGATTACTTGAACGATTTCATTAGAAGAAAAAGTTCAGAAGTCATTGTACAAAGAGAAATCCTTGAAGACTTCTATAAAAAAAAAAAACAATTAGATTGTATTTGAGCTTGGAAATTTGAGAATCTACTAAGACTTCCTAATAAAATGGATTATCAAATTTCTTTCTCTAATAAGATAGTCCAAAACTAACTCTATATCTGGCTTCTGATATATCTCTAGGGAAGTCGAAAAAAACCAAAATTGGTCCAAAAAAATTTACAAGACTACCCAAAACAAGAATATAAATTGGTATAGCTTAACTTAAACATTTGATGATTTTTAGTTTTATGAAGAACATGAAAGTGTAGAAGAAAGTCGAAGGAAACAAACAGAACCTATAGATTTAGATACATGTTTACAAGCCTTTACTAAAGAAGAAGAATTAGGAGAAGATGAATTGTATTATTGTTCTAAATGTAAAAAACATTGTTTAGCATGTAAAAAACTTGATATTTGGCGTTTACCACCAGTACTTGTAAGTATTGTTTAGTTGTAATTCCATCATCAACCCAAGACACCTCTGTATTTGACCTGAGGTGCCTTTTAGCATAAATAGAGGTGTGCTTAATTGCCCCTGAAGAGTTCAACTAGAACAAAACGTATCAGACTGTACACACCAGAGTAACGCTGACCTAAAGGAAACTTCTTAACTTCTTTATGTTCTATAAATAAACAGTAATAGAAACTATTCAGACTAAACCTACCCTCTTGAACTATGCAAATTAGAAATAAATATATTTTCATCAGTAATGTCCCTTGAACTTTTTATTTGTCATCAAGACACCATTTTTGAGTTGGTGTGTTCCTATTTGTAGTACATTGAGCAACTATGAAAGGTACTCTTCTAGATACCTGATACCACTTTTCATTATGAAATACTTACTCACATATGAATGATATTAATTCCTCATGTCAAAAGTTCATAAGCTGCTACCACTTTTGTTTCGTCAAAATGTTTTATTGGATTTTGGGTTAATTGCGACCTGCAAACAAAACTTTAAACCAAAAACAACCTATAAGTGAAACATTGATAGAAGCTAATGAACTTTACTCATACAGAAGTAAATATTCTATGCTTATTTAGGTCCAAATAGTTGTTAATGGAAATTGCAGTGCACGTTTCAAGTACATGTATCAGGCATTCAATCTTGAAGATAAATATAGTTATTGGTAACCTTTCTTGATCATCCAGGATGTATTATAATTATCTATGTCAAACGGATTCTTTTTATTATTGTAGATTATTAACCTTAAACGATTCCAGTTTTTGAATGGAAGATGGGTGAAATCACACAAAATTGTCAAATTTCCTTTCAAAGATTTTGACCCCACACATTATCTAGCTCAGAGACCATCTCAAACTGATTTCAAAAATCCGAGAAGCCAATCAAATACTTCCTTACATTCCACTTCAACCAATGGTATTGTAGATAGGAATTCAAACACAAACAAATCAGGTATTTACTCTCAATATTCTGATGATTATCAGCTTTGGTACATAGAAAAGAAAGAAAGAAAGAGCTTTACAAGGATAACAACTTAGGTTCCCAATTACGGATCCTTTCTACCAACTAGTCCTTGACAAAACCTTTTGGCATTAATCTGTCCTGGATTATTAATTTGTAGGTAGTTTAACAAAATACAAAGTTATCAGGCAGTTTGCAACTATTTCAAATTATGACCCCATTTTGTCAAATATTGAAAGTGCTATATTGCTCCTTTATTTTTCAATTGATTCTTTATTTCAATTGGCATGATCAATGATCAAGCAAACTTGATAAAAAAAAAAGATCCAGATTAGAAAAATTAGCATGTGTTAATTTTTAGCCTAAGAGCTTAATTAAGTTTTTCAAGTGCTTTCATGAAGCTTGAAAAAGGGTTCCTCAGTTCACAAATTGTATGTGATTAACCTTGTAAATACAGGCTAGGTTGTCTGTGAACACTAATGAAATGTTCTTAATTTTTTAGGGGAAATGAATGAAGTGAACTTAGATGAAGATGAAGATTATAAAGATGCACGTTATGACTTATACGCTTTATCTGTAAGTACATCTTATACACTTTATCTGTAAGTACATCTTATATCTTGTACTCTTTATCTAGTAGTACATCTTATATCTCACACACTTATCTGTAAATACATCTTATATCTTATACACCCTATCTGTAAGTACATCTTATATTTTATACACTTTATCTGTTAGTACATCTTATATCTTATACACTTTATCTGTAAGTACATCTTATATCTTATACGCTTTATCTGTAAATACATCTTATATGCTTTATCTGTAAGTACATATTATTTCTTATACACTTTAGCTTATCTGTAAGTACATCTTATATCTTATATGCTTTATCTGTAAATACATCTTATATCTTATATGCTTTATCTGTAAGTACATATTATTTCTTATACACTTTATCTTATCTGTAAGTACATCTTATATCTTATACTTTATCTGTAATACATCTTATATCTTATATGCTTTATCTGTAAGTACATCTTTTTATATTTAACTTTATCTGTAAATACATCTTATTTTCTTATACTTTATCTGTAAGTACATCCTTTGTTATATCTTATACACTTTATCTGTAAGTACATCTTATATCTTATGCACTTTATCTGTAAGTACATCTTTTATCTTATACACTTTATCTGTAAGTACATCTTATATCTTATACAATTTATCTATAAGTACATCTTATATCTTATACGCTTTATCTGTAAGTACATCTTGTGTTATATTCACACACTTTATCTGTAAGTACATCTTATATCTTATACACTTTATCTGTAAGTACATCTTGTATTATATTTCACACACTTTATCTGTAAATACATCTTATATCTTATACACTTTATCTGTAAGTACATCTTTATATCTTATACACTTTATCTGTAAGTACATCTTATATCTTATACACTTTATCTGTAAGTACATCTTATATCTTATACACTTTATCTGTAAGTACATCTTATATCTTATACACTTTATCTGTAAGTACATCTTATACACTTATCTGTAAGTATATCTTATAAAACAATTCATAAAGTGGCGTTTATTATAAGATTACCTGTAGTCAATAATATGACATATGAATACAAATCAAAGAAAAACTATGATTCTCTAAGATTTAAATAATAATAAAATATATAACTTGATTTACTTGGCATTTAAAGAAATATATGAATATTAATATAACAAATAACATTGACTTTGTCTAGTTTGTTGTTTGAACAAATTTGATAACCTATTATAGTATAATTATAATCTATATTTCAGTGTCATACTGGTATTTTAGGAGGAGGTCATTATGTAGCCTATGCAAAAAATCCAAATAGAAATTGGTACTGTTATAATGACAGTAGCTGTAAGGTGAGGCTAGCTTTTATTTGATATGGTCAACCATCTTTGTCCACTGCTGTATGATAGTTTTTTTTCTTTCTTTAGGAATGACTATTTTGATGTGTCAAGCTGATTTATCCAAACAATTTTATTGCAGTGTAGGATGCAGTAGAAAATAGAAGAAGTGAATCTAATCTCACCATGTCTGGACCTGTACCTTGTGTGTCCACTTCTTCTATTTTAAATAATATATCAATAATCTTACACCTTACACTGCACCACATTGATATTGGAAACAATATTAAGATATTGCAAGGATAAGATTCCTAAAGATGCATTCTTGCATTGTTTATTTTCAAATCAAGCTTACTAATTAATTGATTAGTGTTTCTGACTGAATATTCCACATATTCAAATCATATTTGGGTGTTTAAAGAGATTATTCAATTTCAAAATGCTATTTTTAGACTCCATGTTCATTCATGTGACCATGCACTGGGTAATTGAAGATAGATATTTAGATTTGTAAAACTTTTTGAGACCTAACAATGTTTCTTGACCTGGTGGAACAAGATATAATTGATATAAGTATCAGCCGTCCTCTATGGAATCTATATAAATAAATGAAAATAAGGGAACCTATGTTTAACAACTCCATTATGACATCTATTTAAAGAAATTGAAATAGTATTAATGAAATATTAACTGGTATTAATTGTGAAATTCAAACTAAATATCAAAATGGACTTATTAATTATCTTGTTAATTATCTCAAACATAATTTTGATAAAAAGTATATGATTAAATTGTCATATCAGGTTGTTAATAATACCTGGTTTATATCTGATTTCCAGGGAAATGACAGGTGGAATGATGTAGGACAGTCTGACTGAAATAATAAATAATATGTTTCACTTTTACCTACAAAAAAGATGAGCAGGTTGCCCCATAAAAACCAAACTTATGATATTTCTTTTCATTCTACTTTGTTTTATCTCAATTCTATTAATGTACTCAATAAATATATTCACCTCTTTACAGGGAGCCGTGGTGGCTCAGTGGGTTAGACATATGCCCACTAACCTGAGGGTCTAGGGTTCAATCCCGGCAAAGGTCGAGATTAACCTTAGGATTTTTCTGCCAGGTTTCCCCGTGTCAGTGATGCAGGTCGGAGGGACTGACATGGAAAAAGCGTCTAGTCGTTCTGATGGAACAATAAACCGAGGCCCCGTGTGCTACAGGCTGTGCTTCTTTTAAGATCCCTTGACAGTTGGAAATCCAAAAAGAGCAGGCTAATGCCACTGTCCTGGCAAAATTTCCCTCATAGCACACTGCATGGCGTTGCCCACCTTCGTTAGCCCATAAGGTGCAGAAAAGTAGGACGTAAAACTCCACTTTACAATCCCTTCAAGAATTATTATTATGGTAGGCCATATTGTCAGCATCAAATCCTTGTTTTCTTTTACAGGAAATTCAGGAGAGTCAAGTTGACACGAATTCAGCATATATATTATTCTATGAACGCCATAATTTAGATTATAATAAATTTATGCCAGACGTGACAGGGAAGGAACCAGATATCTCGGAAATAGATGATGAGTTTGAATCCGACTTAAAGAAGATTTGTGTTGTTCAATAAGAATTAAATTATGTTTGTCATGTAATCATTGTACATATGTAATATTGATAGTATCAGATACTGTAAAATATGTACCTGTCATAGGTTTGAACTTTATAGCAAGTGCCAGTTTCACACCTGCTGAGAACAAATACTAAGGAAATATAGTTCAATATCAGATTTTAATTTTTGACTATTGACTATATATGAAATAATAATAGAAATATAGATTTAGTTGGAAATCCTGGATATCAAAACCACTGGTCACAAAATCAGAACTATCTGAGCATTGGTACCTAAGTTATTTTATATATATATAAACGATTACTTAAAATAAGTGAATTTTAGTCAGTATTGCTTATACAGAAAGATTTGTGTAATTCTGTGCTCTATCTATATCACATAGTACTTTATGTTTTGGTCCTCTATAACCATCTTCTCATTAACCGTGTTTTCACTTGGCCAAAAACCCAGATTTAAGCTAGTTTTTTTTTGTTTCCACGTGTTAAATTGACAAACCATTACGGTTTCAGGAACCGAAAACCTCCCTTTTAGCGTTTTGAAATTTATTGGGGGGGGGGGGCAAATGAAAGCTAGCTTTAAAGCTGGCTTTTGAAATAAGTGGAAACGCAAAAAGCCGGCTTTTTATCAATCGGCAATAGAGATGTACTAATTTTACGTTCTCACGTGAAACATCAGATGTATTATACATCGCGACTTGTCAATAATGTGCCACTTTTTTTAATCGAGATTAAAGTGGTTCGGGAACCAGATAAACTCAGTTGAAACACATGTTCAGCAATAAAGCTGGCAATTCTAAGTGGAAATGCAGTTAATGTATAGCAATTATGAACTTCGTACTGATTTTCTGTGGAGGCCTGATTAGCTGTTTTTGCTAGTATACAATTAAATCAAATTGATTCATTCACAATCTTTAATGACACAATATGGTGACTTTGATTTTAGTCACCTGTAAGAAGTTTGTAATAGTTTCACATGGTGATGTCTTTCACTGAAACAAATAGAGTTGTTATCTAGAAGGAAACCATTGATAAGTTCACATCAAAGTACCATCACTGTACCAATTGTACCTTGGTATTATTCTTTCTGTGTACATCAGGCTATTTAGATTTAGATTTGAAATGAATCCAAAAAGATTTGTAACCAGAGATTTATGAGGAAGCTTGCTGAGATTTAAGGCTCTATAACAGATATGACCAATGTATTCAATTTTAAAATGTCCATACTACTATTATTATTATTATCATTATTATTATTATTTGTTTTGTTATTGTTATCTATATATTGGATGTCATTATGTACATTTTTCTCAATGGTGTATATAGTTTTTATAATCATAATCTGTTTCTTATCTACAGTATTTTATTATTTATCAAAACAAAGCATAAATTTTATACATCCTTAATTTCTGTTATTTGTACTTTCTAGATTGTAATTTCTAGGCCAGACAATGTTATTTATTTGTTAAAGTCATCATAGTTAATTTGGAGAGCTAACTGCTCAATGTCAAGTATTTCTGAGGTTTAATACCAACAATAATATACCACAGTCTTGCAATGCTTGTTGTGAGTTTAGTTTCCAAAATTTGTAGAGCCATGACTGCAGATGTTTTTAATACAAAAGTTACCAAAACAAGTCTTTTTTCATTCCTCAAACTCATCCCCTCCCCCTTAATCAAGAATAGATAGCACCCAAGTTCACCCTACCTCTTTGTAGAAATTGATTTTACGTCAATCCAACAATCTTTTGACATGACAGAACATGCTATCTATTATACACAAATTTTTCTTGTGTTCATATTTATAAAACAAAACCTATAAATCACGACGTGTTGATTGGCCAGTTTGGAGAAATGTTACATCATGAATATTTACTATTATTTTCAAAATCATATACTTAAATTGCCCGATTCTGAAAAATATATGAAAAGCAGAACTTTGTACACTTCTTGATAAGAGCACGAATTCCAAGACATTATTTTGCCAATTCCAATTCAAAGAAACTGTTGACATGTTGTAATGATTCAGAAATCTAACAGTTGACCATTTAGGGCTGTTGATCTTCTATTTGCCAGTTAAGTCTGATCAACATAATATGATACAGTATGTGTGGCCTTAACTGAAAGTGCTTGGTCCAATGTACAAACAATATTACTGATACTACTGTAGTACATACTACTATTATTTGTACTGATAATCCCGGACTAGTCATTGGACCGGGACCGGGACCTGTACCTCGTCCCTTTGCAGCTTAAAACTATTGAATTTCCGAAGTTTTGATAGTAGCTGTTAGTGGTAAAAGGGTTATGTGATGATGTTTTGAAATGACTGGGAGTCAACATTTTGAAACAACAGCCATGTTATATCCAAACTAGCAATTTTGTCTGACCTATTATTAATTTTTATTTGACTTGTTTTGTTATGCTTAATTTAAATTATGCACAAAACCCAAATGATGTTCAGTATGAAGTTGAACTATAGTCAGACCACTGAGGAGGAAACAAACGGGGTCGTTTTAACCATCTACAGTAGTATTTATTGATTTATTGTCCCCATTTAAAACTGGCGGAAAAAATTAATTTTGGAAACCACAGTCAACGATGCAAAGCATTAATAGTAAAATTTATATACACCTCTTTATTTATTTAAACTTATATGATTAACACCTATAAAGACGTATCATTGAGACCCAAGACAAAAAAATAATTCATTGGCAATTGTCTGACAGACAATTTAGTTCAAAAATCAGAGTGGTCTTTCATAAATTTGAACCTTTTAAGATGAAACCAGGTCACAGTGTAATAGGATCTTCAGGGTGTACTGTCATGATGACGGTGAGGGGTAGAGCAGAATGGTCTTGAATCAAACTTCGTAAGAGTGATGAAACTTAACAGTAAAGAGTTTGATCCTAAAAAAAACGTTACGAGTTTCATGCTGACAAGCTCTACTTGTCTTAATTCAGTACCTAATCCTAAGTAATGGTGTGAAACTCTGAGTAACAACATGTTTTGGGGTGTGTTGCAAAATGATGTCTGGATATTGCTCTACAATCAGCCCCGTTGACCACCAAATCATTTCTGGTGATGTGGCTGTCTAGAATTGATGTATGAGCACTATTTTAACAGTGAAAATATTTTATTCTTGATCTTTTGAATGTATAGATTGATTGAACCGTTATCATTATAGTTCAAGACATCGTTACAAAGTATATACAATCCATATATAGCTATAGTCCTAGGTCCATAGTTCCCAATAATCCTTTGGAATCAATATAAACAGTATTGTGTAAGCAGTAGATTCAGGTATATTAGTGCTGACTTTTAGATTAGTTAAAGAACATTAATGTAATTGTAAAGAGGTTTTCTTAATTGTATTTGTGTATCGGGGACACTGGTAATATCAATTTGCACCATTCCAATTTAGGCCAGACGTCTGGTAATCCATTTAAACGAAGTTTCAGTCTTTAATTTAATTCATGCAAAACAAATCAATTGTTATAGGTAAACAAGTGTTTGACAGAAGGTCTTGCATTAGTCATTAAACTCTTAGGTTTAGTGGAATTGCAGGAACTACAGACCTGGATTCTGATGTACATAAAATGTTTTTTTTTAGAAAAATTCTCTATAACCCCCTTAAGAATGTCTCAGCCTAAAATTGCTCCACATTTAAATGTTTAAATCCATTATTTGGCTTTACTTCTTGGAAAATTATATAATTGTATTAATTTGATTTTGTTTATAGTTTAAAATCAATTTGAATAGTTAATGTTTGAAGAAACTTGTCACAAAATAGTATGGGTAAAATATATCGTAATTGAAAGTCTTTTTAAAAAAGGCTTAATCAATTTATAAAGCTTTTTCAATTATCAAATGCATCTTTATGACTAATTACAATGTTGTTGTTTTTTTTTATGTATTTTTGGCAGCAGGCATATTTACTGATGAATAGATCTCTTATTGGCCAAGTTTAAAATTTTCAAATTTTATGTTCATTCTAAGATCTAAACAGTTTTTATATGTATATTCCCATTTCCAGTAAGACATCTGCAAATTTTATGTTCAATCTAAGACCTAAACAGTTTTTATATGTATATTCCCATTTCCAGTAAGACATCTGTAATTCTTTTATTCTTGCTAAATAGAAGTGTTTTATCACGTCACCATCTCGATAGTGAAAGTGAAAGTGGAATCTCAAGAAGCACAGTCCTCACTCACCACTTCAGAAAACCTCTTAACAATCCCAAGTAGTTTTGCTTCTTGTATAACATCTTTTCACATATAAAAATGTGAAGGTTGAAATTTAGAGATTATACAACATTGATTTCCATGTAGAATTGAGGTGCTAGATGTTGTCAGCAAGAGCTATGATGGCAGGCATAATTTAACCAGAATTCCCTGGAGTCTGTTTAACTCTGATTAAGAAATCAATAAATATAATCTCTAGTGATCCCTTATCAAAATTACCAGGGAAAAGTTCATGAATAATTCTGAAGTGTGAAAATTAAACATTATCTTGATAAATCAGCTTTTTTGTATTAGATTGTCATTTTAAACATGAGAATAATAATTCAAACTTTGAATTATGGGTGTTATTCTTTATTTTCACGAGGATCCTTCAGTTTATAATTTATGATTCTTTCAATGTTAAAAAAAAAAAACACGACCAAATACTTTCAATATGAAACTCTAGACTGAGGTAGTAGTCTTCATACACCAGAGCATTTGACGAGTAATCAAATTGATTAATTATTATAGGTTGACATTGTGAAGATAATGATTAGCGCCCCCCCCCCCCAACACACACACACACACCGATACTGTATAGCTGACCGAGATGTTTTTGCAGTATAGGAAACAGATTCGCCATAGGTTTGATAGATCATACATTACTTTCAGAAACGCGAAATGAAAAACTGAATCAGTAAGTGTTAAAACCTAACCCAATTTTCAAATCTATGTATGTCCGGTATTATTCGCATTTGAAAGTTAAATGGCGAATGATCATTTCTCGAGACTTAATATAGATTAATACAAAATACTTTAGATTTTGGAACGAAATATGTGGTTTTTTTTTAAAGGTATTTCTGTTCCTTCTGAAGACTATTTACTTGCCATCTTTAAAAAAAAACCTAATAAACCACAATGACTTGTTTCATAGATGGTAAGAGATGATTATATTTTAAAGAAAAAACAATCTGTAAATAATTTTAAACTTGTAGAAATAAGTTGATTCTGTTATTTAAGCTTCTTATAACATAAGCGTAAAAAGATTCTTCCTCATCAACAACTAAATACAACGGAGTCTAGAGAGAGAATTAGACATCTGTTGTCGTATTACTTACTGTTTTACTCCCTGTTACAATCCTATTACTGCAGGAATTACTCAATATTAAACAAATATTTAATTCATAAGAAGTCATTTAGTATCTCCAAGGAGGCGGCCCAGATGTGAGGCAACTAAATTAGAGATTTGAATATTGGTAAGCAGATTACTGTTATTTCAAGAACTTCAACAAAAAATATATCTTAAATTATTACTTATCCTGTTTTTATTCGCCTTTTTTTTAAATATAAAATAACAAATTTGCATTGAGATTTGAAGATTAATATGTCGATGAGGTTCCAATTGTGTCCGAGTACTTATTACCATGTAAATGAGTAAATGAGCACCGTTGAAAAGTACCAGGTATATATACAAATTGAGCATAATTCTCGGCAGCCTTGAGTAATTTTTCCGCAAAATTATTTGCAGTAGTATTTTCCTGGCTATATTTTATATACAATGGTCATTACTTTATTGATGATCATTATTACAGTTAATTACCTTTAATTATACCTCAATACTAGATACTATGGTAGCTGGATTCAGACAAACATAGAAATATATCTCATATTAGACGAATTGTAGGAATACATGTAGAACAGTCTTCTGTTATTTTAAGCTTTTACTTTACACCTACCGTGAACGCTTAACTTCTTCTTCCATGTGTCATTGTTTCTTCGTACGGATAAACTGCTGACCCTTGCTTTTACTAAACGAATTAAACCGGAACAATTCAGAACAAAAATCGTGTTTCAACAATGTTCAGAACAATGTAGACATGTCTGTCAATTAAGACGCTTTCTTGCCCGACAGTCTCTCCGACTTACATGACTGACATCAACCCGGTTTAACAATCAGAAAGTTCATCTCAATCTTTGCCGGGATTGAATCCTGGATCCTTAGCTTAGCAAACAAGCACCTTTTTTTATTATTTAATATGGTATACTATACAATCATATCACAATAAAAATACTTATTTTATATAAGGAGAGACTATAGCATCTTACTCAAAGAGCTACCACGGCACCTTTGTGGTAGATGTTGGACCGAATAATGACAAATACTAGACTGAATGATGACAAATGCTGGACTGAATAAAGTCAGTTTTTGAACTAAGTTTTTTCAGATGGTAAACTGAGTTTGATAGATACTCGACTGAATTATGACAGGTTCTGGCCTTGGCAATGTCGGAAAACTTGATTTACTGAATAACCATGGGTCCTAAATGAGCTACTGTAAAATAGTTAATAATGTTTTCATTATAAAATGTCTTCAAGCACTTAGTTCAACTAGACAGTTCAAAATGGCAATACTTTCTTTATTTCTCTCAACCTGGGTGGGGGGGGGAGTAAATGATCGTTATAAACGGTCAATTCTTCATTAGTAATTGTACTCTGTCAATTCCAAAATTATAACAACAATAGATATCAATAGAAGTAAAGTAACTAAACTAAAATAAGTAACAATTTAGAAAATATGTCGTATAATAGCTTGATATAACAGTACTGTTCGTGTTGTAAATATCTTTTCATTTCCGCTCCTTTCAGTTTAACATAGAATTTTATACTGCTATCATGCCATATCTTTCCAACTATTTGTAACTTAGTTAAGTACAATAAGTCAATGATCTGTGATAATATATGGTAATGTTCTTTACAGAAAAGAAGACACGTGATTAAATCTAATCGCTTGGATCAATGCCATCTCAAACAAGGATATGGATAATAGGCCTCAGAATAAACATGAAAATGGAACATTTTAAAATTGGCCAATAAGAGCCCTATTCATCAGTAAATATACCTGCAGCCATAAATAACATAAAGATATCCTAAAAACTAAGAAATTATCCATAAAGATGCAATTGTACGGTGGCTCACATACGACATTTTAACTTTTAATTTTGAATTAAAAACTTTTACTTTTCACCTAGGTGAAAATTAATTTTAAATTAAAAACTTCAATTTTCACCATGGTGAAAATAATTTCCACAAAGGTGATAATTCAACGAATAAATAATTAAAAACTTCGATTTTCACCTTGGTGGAAATTATTTTCACCTTGGTGATAATTCAAGGAATAAATATGTTGGATTTTAGTAAAATTTGGCGTGTAGGATTATACCCATAAGATCTCACCTAGGTGATAATTCAAGGAATAAATATCCCCGTCCATCGGTCCGTCGGTCCACAATTGGCTTTTGAACGGGATAAAGAGACTGCAGTTTTGGTTGGATTTTAGTAAAATTTGCGTGTAGGATTATACCCATAAGATCTCACCTAGGTGATAATTCAAGGAATAAATAATTAAAAACTTCAATTTCCACCATGGTGAAAATAATTTCCACCAAGGTGATAATTCAAGGAATAAATAATTAAAAACTTCAATTTCCACCATGGTGAAAATAATTTCCACCAAGGTGATAATTCAACGAATAAATAATTAAAAACTTCGATTTTCACCTTGGTGGAAATTATTTTCACCTAGGTGATAATTCAAGGAATAAATAATTAAAAACTTCAATTTCCACCATGGTGAAAATAATTTCCACCAAGGTGATAATTCGTAGAATAAATAATTAAAAATTTCAATTTTCACCTTGGTGGAAATTATTTTCACCTAGGTGATATTTCTAGGAATAAATAACCTGAGTTCTGAAACCACTTTTTATACGCCCACATTATAATGTGGTCGTATATTGTCGTCACCCCTGTCCGTCCGTCCGTCCGTCGGTCCTACGGTCCGTCCGTCCGTCCACAAATGCTTGTAAACGCAATAGAGATTACAGTTTTAATCAGATTTGAATGAAACTTAGTGTGATCATTTATATTGATGAGATCTTGGACAAGTTCGAAATTGGAGATTTTTCGATGAATTTTTTTTGAGTTATTGCACTTGACTTAGCCAAAACGCGTCAAAATTGGCTTGTGAACGCGATAGAGACTACAATTTTCATCAGATTTGAAGGAAACTTGCCGTGATCATTTATATTGATGAGATCTTGGACAAGTTTGGAATTGGCGATTTTTCGATGAATGGTTTTTGAGTTCTTGCACTTGACTTAGTCAAAACGCGTCAAAATTGACTTGTGAACGCGATAGAGACTACAGTTTTCATCAGATTTGAATGAAATTTGGTGTTATCATTTATATTAATGAAATCTTGGACAAGTTTGATAGTGAAGATTTTTGGGTGAACGTTTTTTGAGTTACATGTATTGGCCTTGACTAAGTCAAATTGCGTCGAAATAGACTTGTGAACACGATAGAGACAACAGTTTTCATCTGATTTGAATGAAATTTGGTGTGATCATTGAAGTTGATGTCATCTTGGTCAAGTTCGAAATTGACGTTTCGATATACTGTTTTTGAGTTATTGCACTTGACTTAGTCAAAACAAGGTTTGTGATTGCGATAGACAATAACGTTTTCATCTGATTTTAATGAAATTTGGTGTGAACATTTATATTGACGAGAACTTGGATAAGACCTAAATAATCTTAGACTTTCTGCCTGTGTTAAAACAGAAAATATATTTTAAAGTGGGCGTATCTTGCTAGGCAACCACTTGTTTAGGGTGGTGAATGGCTCAGTTGTTAGCGAGTTGGACTGTCATCTGCTTGGCGACTAGGTGCCGTGGGTTCGAATCCCGATCGGTGTGAGAAAAAAATGAAGTCTGATTCCTAGGCCCGTGCTTTCCCGAAACTACGAGATAGAAGTTTCCCTCCCCCCTATCCCAAATCAAACTTGTCCAAGATCTTATGGGTATAATCCTACACGCAAAATTTTACTAAAATCCAACCAAAACTGCAGTCTCTTTATCCCGTTCAAAAGCCAATTGTGGACCGACGGACCGATGGACGGACATATTTATTCCTTGAATTATCACCTAGGTGAAGATTAATTTCCACCAAGGTGAAAATTTCAGTTTTTAATTATTTATTCCTTGAATTATCACCTAGGTGAAAATAATTTCCACCAAGGTGAAAATTTCAGTTTTTAATTATTTATTACTTGAATTATTACCTAGGTCAAAATTATTTTCACCATGGTGGAAATTGAATTTTTTAATTATTTATTCGTTGAATTATCACCTTGGTGGAAATTATTTTCACCATGGTGAAAATTGAAGTTTTTAATTAAAAATTAATTTTCACCTAGGTGAAAAGTAAAAGTTTTTAATTCAAAATTAAAAGTTAAAATGTCGTATGTGAGCCACCGTACATTGGTAAATTGATTAAGTTTTTTTACAAAATGACTTAGTTTTGTGAGTTTTCCAGTTTTTTAAGACATTCTCTTACTTCATGACCCCAGGTAAGTTTATTGATGAATATCTACTCATATTGAACATTTTTGAGAACTAAAATTGTATGTTCATGCTTAGACTTTGTATCCTTTTAAGGTTTCTATTTTTGAGTTATCAACGAAAACTTATTCTTATAAGAGACAGTACTGGAATCTATAAGTCGAAGTAATATCTTTTGACAACCCGAGAAACTTTTTTCTGATTTTAAAACAAAATTACTCTTGGTTTGTTTGATATCTGTGACTTGGTACCAATCTACATACAACTAATTATTATTGTGTGAAAAAAAAATGTGTATTTTCTGGGAAAACGATTTGAAATGCATTTCTTAAAAACAAAACGAAAATTTACAATGTATATATTAAGAAGGAAAATACAATTATCACCAGTTTAAATTTCTAAAATGTTATCAATAATGTTTATAGAAATAACATAATTTAACGTGTATGAACCATAAAGGATGAACTAGATTTTGTTAAAAATTATTTCATTAAGAATTCAGATATAGTTTATTTAAATTGATGTGTTTATGGAGATTATTTATTGATTCAAAACATTTTGTTCAAAACAATATAATTATTAATATCAACTGGTAGTCTTTTAAATTGAAATTCTGCGTAACACGATATTCCTATCAAAAATATAAAAGAATAAAAACACCTGGAGTTTGATTGCAATCTTCATCAGATTCCTGTTATTAACACAGTATACCTAAGGCTATAAATATATTTCTAATCAAATTCAACAATACCTAAAGATCATTTGTCATTGACCGATATTTCCTGATTTTGTATAATGATATTTTCTTAGAGCCATTGCCCAGTAATAAATTTTTCAGGTGTGGGAGTAGTAATTTACAAATGTATTGTTCAGGTGAAAGAATAGAGATTGAAAACTATATTATATAGGTGTGAGAGTAGACTGATAGCTATATAATATAGGTGTGAGAGTAGAGATTGGTAGCTATATTATATAGGTGTGAGAGTAGAGATTGGTAGCTATATTATATAGGTTTGAGAGTAGAGTCTGATAGCTATATTATATAGGTGTGAGGGTAGAGATTGGTAAATATATTATATAGATGTGTGAGATTAGAGAATGATAGCTATATTATATAGGTGTGAGGGTAGAGATTGGTAGCTATATTATATAGGTGTGAGAGTAGAGACTGATACCTATATTATATAGGTGTGAGAGTAGAGATTGGTAAATATAATATATAGGTGTGAGAGAAGAGATTGGTAAATATAATATATAGGTGTGAGAGTAGAGACTGATAGCTATATTATATAGGTGTGAGAGTAGAGATTGGTAAATATATTATATAGGTGTGAGAGTAGAGATTGATAGCTATATTATATAGGTTTAAGGGTAGAGATTAGTTAAATATATTATATAGGTGTGAGAGTAGAGATTGAAAGCTATATTATAGAGGTGTGAGAGTAGAGATTGGTAAATATATTATATAGGTGTGAGAGTAGAGATTGATAGCTATATTATATAGATGTGACAGTAGAGATTGATAACTATATTATATAGGTTTGAGAGTAGAGAATGATAGCTATTTTATAGAGGTGTGAGAGTAGAGACTGATAGTTATATTATATAGGTGTGAGAGTAGAGATTGATAGCTATATTATATAGGTGTGAGAGTAGAGATTGATAACTATATTATATAGGTGTGAGAGTAGAGATTGATAGCTATATTATATAGGTGTGAGAGTAGAGACTGATAGCTATATTATATAGGTGTGAGAGTAGAGATTGATAGCTATATTATATAGGTGTGAGAGTAGAGATGATAGCTATATTATATAGGTGTGAGAGTAGAGATTGATAGCTATATTATATAGATGTGACAGTAGAGATTGATAACTATATTATATTTGTTTGAGGGTAGAGATTGGTAGCTATATTATATAGGTGTGAGAGTAGAGATTAGTAGCTATATTATATAGGTGTGAGGGTAGAGATTAGTAGCTATATTATATAGGTGTGAGGGTAGAAATTGGTAGCTATATTATATAGGTGTGAGAGTAGAGATTAGTAGCTATATTATATAGGTGTGAGGGTAGAGATTGGTAGCTATATTATATAGGTGTGAGGGTAGAGATTAGTTATATATACAGTATTATATAGGTGTGAGAGTAGAGATTGAAAGCTATATTATAGAGGTGTGAGGGTAGAGATTGGTAGCTATATTATATAGGTTTGAGAGTAGAGACTGATAGCTATATTATATAGGTGTGAGAGTAGAGATTGATAGCTATATTATATAGGTGTGAGAGTAGAGACTGATAGCTATATTATAGAGGTGTGAAAGTAGAGATTGGTAGCTATATTATATAGATGTGACAGTAGAGATTGATAACTATATTATATTTGTTTGAGGGTAGAGATTGGTAGCTATATTATATAGGTGTGAGAGTAGAGATTAGTAGCTATATTATATAGGTGTGAGGGTAGAGATTAGTAGATATATTATATAGGTGTGAGAGTAGAGATTAGTAGCTATATTATATAGGTGTGAGGGTAGAGATTGGTAGCTATATTATATAGGTGTGAGGGTAGAGATTGGTAGCTATATTATATAGGTGTGAGGGTAGAGATTAGTTATATATACAGTATTATATAGGTGTGAGAGTAGAGATTGATAGCTATATTATAGAGGTGTGAGAGTAGAGACTGATAGCTATATTATATAGGTGTGAGAGTAGAGACTGATAGCTATATTATATAGGTGTGAGAGTAGAGACTGATAGCTATATTATAGAGGTGTGAGAGTAGAGACTGATAGTTATATTATAGAGGTGTGAGAGTAGAGACTGATAGTTATATTATAGAGGTGTGAGAGTAGAGAATCGTAGCTATATTATATAGGTGTGAGGGTAGAGATTGGTAGCTATATTGTATAAGTGTAAGGTAGGAACGAGTAGCTATTAAGGGTTTTTCGATGTGCCGTTGCTAATCTCCTGATGATATTACTCTACAGTAACCTCCTCTAAAAAAAGGACGATTTGAGGACTGAATTACTGAGGAGAAATCATCCCCTAATCAAGATATAAAGAGGCCAATGTTTTAGTCACTTAGTAGAGAGTTAAACGTGTAATGCTATGACGACGATTCATTCCTTTTCAAGGACTTATAAAAGTGGCTTTTATGTATACCTTAGGTAGGTGTTTTATATTTATAGAAAGGTTGGGTAGATGGTGGGTATTTATTTATATTTCTTCACATCGTTCATGTCCATAATGAAAACTCAACTATTCGAGCTATTTAAGGTAGGGACCCTACCAGAACAATGTATGGGCGTTTGCTTGAAAGTCCCTTTAAAACAAAATCCAGGTGAAAAAACAGGATAACTTAATCATAGTTTTCATTTTTTACTTGACATTGCAAATAAAACTTATAAAGTTATAAGAAATAACTTGCTGATGATATTCTTGTAGGAAATATAGAATTATATAGACAGAAACATCGGCAATATTTATATTTAAAAGTTTGAGTGCATACGCCAAATGAACCTTCAAGTCAATCTTTCTTTTACTCTGAAAATCCTGACCCCACATCCTTTACCCTCCCACACATTCACACTAAGAAAAACAATATAATTATCAAGACAACCAAAAACAACGAAGCACATCCGGGCGTCGGTAAAGTGTTTTTCAATATTCAATTATTGTTTCAAAATAGATTTAGAATAATTGCATCCTACTCCGAACTGAATTATACTTTGACATAATCTCGACATTATAATCGTTCATATTTCTGGCATAATAAAAGGTTGTAATGTAATTCTGCTGCCATCAGTAGGTGGACAAATAATTCAAACTTTAAATTAGAATCTTGTTTCTTCTTTTACACTTTATTTCTCGATTCGATAATCGATAATCTAACACGTTTTCAACCACAGTTTTGTTTTAATGACGTTATTGTTTTTGAACAAACGCACCTAATGTAAGACTCCTCTCCTGCCACAATGACGGAATCGAGCGAAACCAACCATAGATGTTAAAGCTATAAACTAATCGCTTTTAGGATATTTTGGTAAGGTGATCGATGATTAGATTAATTCATATCACTTATAACAGCTTAAGAATTTGTCCGGAAAGAGTGGTGATTAATTTGACATTATATCTACCACCTATATGAGAATTAACTAGCAGTGACTAAATCCTATCAGACATGACTTTTAAGAAATGTATTTTACTTAAGAAGGATTTTTGTAAGAATCAGTAGTAGGTCGCGGCATTGGGCTTAAGATAGTAGAAGTACTTTTATGGTATTTTAACTCTATTCATTGTGGCTTATAATATCACTGATTTGTATCATTTCCATCAAAAATTTAAAGAGGTTAAAGCAAAATATCTGAAAGCCACAGGGTCATTATAGGGATATTGTCGTCTAAATATTAGGTTCTTGTTCTGTAATTCCAGTAATACTTCTACAAAATATAAGTTTTACAATATATAGGTTGCTCTCATTCGGCAATACTCCATAGTTTCCGTAAAAAGTTGATATGATGTAGAGCGCAAGAGTAACTATTTTGTTGGATTATTTATAGCACAGCGGTCTGAGTGTTAGTTCTTTACCATTTTCAAATGTCGGAGACGAGTTCTAATCTCTACCAGAGTGTGAAAGTCATATGACCTTAACTTAGTCACCTTCACTCAAAATTCCAATCCACCTAGCTGTAAATGCTTTCGGATAATCCGGGAAAGATCAATGCCAGGAGGTTTGGCCAAAGACCAGCTAGTAGAAAGGATCCCTGTCACGGTAGACTTGTGAACCTAAATAGTTGTAGCCTACTTGTAAAACATAGCTGTTACTTGAATGTAATACAAGTGACGACAATCCAACCGTTCACAGTACCTTAAATTGCAAGAGATCCGAACTTCGGATTATATTTCTGATATGAATTATCACTGGAACTGAAATCTGAAACTGAAATTAAAACGCCTGCACGTCTTTTGAGATCAAATTTCAATACAGCATAATCAGCGGAGAGAAAACTGACAAAGTATTGAAGATTGAGGCATTCCGGATCGAAACCTTTCTATTAAAAGCCATTTCTGGAATGTCTATAAAATGTTGAATGCAGTGTCAAATGAAGCTCTACAGCTGGATTCCAGTCTGATTGTCTTGTCATCTATTGAGCAGAGATGTGTTTAAAATCCTTTCTAATGATAACTTAATGTGTCTTTAATTGACTTGAGTCTGTGGTTGAACCGGTCTTCCTTCTTTTCTCAAATGCCATGATACGCCACTGCAATATACGCCTACTTGCGTTGCTCAGTAGTTCATAGTGATGTTCGATCAAGGGCAAGGGTGGGTGGAGGAATGAATCTTACAATGCCACCCTCCAAATACGTCCTGTGTTTTATTTTTATTTTCAAAATACATCGTACCAATATTTTACGCTAATGATCAAACCAGAACCGCCAAGCATACAATTCAAGCGGTAGTGTCGACAGTATTAGTATCAAAATTGTTACTTCGTGACTAGATATATAGAACTTATTTTGAGTACGCTATTCCTAAGTTGTAGCCGAATCAGGCATAGAATATTGATTAAAGAAAATTATATAGACAGCTGGAATGGATCTCCATCTACACACCTAGACAACTGTATCACTTAAAGGTATTATTTGGACAATTTTTCTGAGGTTTAAAACTCAATTATACACGAAATTAGAACGTTATGATTTTTATCTGGATATGAATCGTGACAGTGAGAACCACTTTGTAGGTCATTAACTATATCTCATTAGAACTGTGAGATATTTTAAACTCATTTACCTGTCACTGTCAATAAACGGTCATAACGGACATAGTCACCATGTAAACAAATCTGTATTCTTGACTGTTAGAGTGTCAGTAATAAACGGTAACACATATACACTTGTCAGCCTCAGTAGTAATACACATACATTTGTCATTATTAATAGTAACATATATACACTTGTCAGTATCAACAGTAACACATATAAAATTGTCAGCATCAGTAACCCATATACAATTGTCAGCATCAGTAACCCATATACACTTGTCAGCATCAATAGTAACACATATACAGTTGTCAGCATCAGTAACCCATATACACGTACACTTGTCAGCATCAATAGTAACACATATACAATTGTCAGTATCAACAGTATCATATATACACTTGTCAGTATCAATAGTAACACATATACAATTGTCAGCATCAATAGTAACACACATGCAATTATCAACATCAGTAACCCACATACACTTGTCAGCATCAATAGTAACACACATACACTTGTCAGCATCAATAGTAACACATATCCAATTGTCAGCATCAGTAACCCACATACACTTGTCAGCATCAATAGTAACACATATACAATTATCAGCATCGATAGTAACACACAAGCAATTGTCAGCATCAATAGTAACACATATACAATTGTCAGCATCAATAGTAACATACATACACTTGTCAGTATCACAAATACAATTGTCAGCATCAATAGTAACACACATGCAATTGTCAGCATCAATAGTAACACATATACAATTGTCAGCATCAATAATAACACACATACACTTGTCAGTATCAATAGTAATACACATACACTTGTCAGCATCAATAGTAACACATATACTTCTGTCAGTATCAACAGTAACACATATACACTTTGTCAATATTAATAGTAACATGGAACAATGCATATACATGTGTCAATAGTTGTGGTGAAGAAGAATTTAATCTTTTTGACTGTCATATTCGAGCTTCAAGCCATCGGTTGCTGAACAATTACATTATATTACTTATTTAAAGACATATGTAACCTTAATAAGTGACAATCATTAGCCTTTATGGTTGATTAAATAATATTTCTCTCAGGGTTATTTTCAGTTTTAATAGCAGGAAATCTTTTCTGACAACATAATAGTGTTTGTAATGGACAAATTCCTTCTAGTTTGTAGTATACATGTATTCCATAATTTAATGAATACCGTAATTGGGGTTGGTTTCCGGACTGAGGGATAGAACATTAGACACGCGTCATCAGAGTTATATGGAAGGAAGGCAGGTGCGACTTATATTATTAGCAATGGAGCTTTACGTCAACTCGACTCGACTCGACTAAAGAACTTTCGTTCTCGAAAAATTGACAAAATTGACCACAGCGTCCAATCAGAATGCATGAACTCATTTACAGTGCCTATATCATTTCTAATTTGAGGTGTTTCAAAATTCTACGGGTATTATCCAAAGCTATGCCTTTATTATTTATTAACACAATTCAGGAAATGTGAACTGATTAGCTTGCTTAACTCAAACGATGGCTCAAACGAATGGCAAACTAATTGTACTTTTAAAATCTACTGCAGAATTCTAAAATGAACCGTATATTTGTCTGGTCCGTTTCCTGCTAATCTGTCATTGCTCATGCTTTTAAGTCTAAATTGGATCGTGTATGGAAAATATTTTCATATAGAAAATGAGAAAAATTGTTCTAATATAATTTGATCTGACAAATTAACAAAAGATCATGATGGAAAAAATAACTTTCTGACATAAATTTAATAAAGTTTTTGCGTGTCAAATAGAATTTGACACGTTTTTTTTTCGTTATAATTATTTTTTTGTTTTTTTTTGTTTGTTTTTTTTTTTCGAATTCTGGTCAGCGTCTGTAGGGAAAACTGGAAGATGTACAGAGTTTCTGTTTTCATCCACTAGTTTCGCTCGAGGGAAATAATTCCTCAAATGTAAAATGGTAAATTTTTGCTAAACCGGAAGTGACCTATTGCATACTGTGCAAGAATTTTGCATCGAGGCTGAAAGGCTTATTTTTTGACCGATTGACCTAGAATTGTCTTTAATATGTTTATTGTAAGAAGATGTATTTGATGGAGCTAAAAAAAATTGAAATTTTAATATTTTTGTCCCAAAAATTGAAACTAAATTTTTCAAAAAATTTCAAAATTTCTAACTCATTATCTGATCGGTCTGAAATTCACACCATATAGAAGCTTGTCCATACAAAGAATACCGTGTCATCAAAATAATTTCACCACTTCCGGTTTTTGAAACTTACGCCTGGTGACCCAACTTCCAATGCACAATTAGTATCAGCTTATAAGGAAAAATCCAAACCGGAAGTGACGCATACGCCGGCGTCACGGACAGACCTATTTTAGCAAAAGATAATATGTTCGTCATTTTTCATCCGATTTGTATGCTTTTGGTGTCTATCAAAACCTTGTAACTTTATCTAAAAACTTGTTGGCACAGATTTTTCAATTTCGAATTCAGTGTCTTTTAAAGGGATAATAGGCGTTAGAACGAACATAAAATTTTAAGTTCACTCAAATTTGGACAATAACAGTATATATCCATCAGTGGACTTACCTATACATCAAAATCCCTCTAAAATCCGATAAATCCCCAAAATAAAGTAGTTAATCATAAAACGCTTGAGCCATCCATCAAGCGGTTTTCAAATCGTGTAAATATAAAGGGAAGTAACTCTAACATGTGGGTTTTCACGCGTCCTTGACCCCTACTGTTGAATTCCACAATGATGTTTTAGCGTTGATTTACCAGACGCTTTTATTTTCAAACCGAATGGAATCGTCGCTGGCTCACATTTTTTTAAAATTCCGAATATATTTTTATTATGGCTTTTTAAAATTTGGTAAAGTGTTGGATGCATACTTATTTAACTAATAGTCAATATGAAACACAAATATGAGCCGTAGGACGAGTGTATTCTAACGCCTATTATCCCTTTAATTGATGTTTGAATTTTTTGAAAATTCAAAAGTCAATATTATATGACCTTGACCTTCAATAACCTCAAAATTTTCAATGTAGAATATCCTTGACCTCAGCTTTCCATAAGTGTGCTAATATTCGTTGAAAAATATTTACTTCCGGTTTCATAGACATCCGAAGATTTCATTGCAACTTTGGACGACTGTATCACATTCTGTATATAATACAGAGATTTGGTTTTCACTAATTATCAATGCCGTTTTGATTCGCTTTTCAATGATATATGACGCTCAATCATTAATTTTTCAAATAAAAAAATTTTTTTTTTAGATTTAAGTTCTTAGTTAATATGGATTTCATCATCATTCTTGTCTCTTTTTTCTTTTTCCAAGGCCACAAAAAAAAAGTGTCTTGGTTCTCAGGCACCGCCGCACCGGCAAAAACCTCCCGCTTCAAACCATTTTATTTGTTAAAAAAAATAAAAATAAAAATATGTCGCCCGCCCGCATCATCTTTGTAATCAATAAAAAACTGCTTATTCTTGAACTGGGACACATCTTGCCAATTTCGGTTCGGTATGATAGTATGAGAAGCTATATTTTTTAATTGTCTTTATTTTTGTCTTCTTTTACGAACTTCATATTTCTAGCAATACGCCATCTTTGTGTATTTCTGGTGACTGCTTTACACTAATAGCCTCGATTATCCAGGTCCGTTGCTACTCTTTAACGGCGATTTACGCTATTTGGGAAATAATCGTAATTTAGTCGGAGTGATTTCCAGATGTACGTTATTTTAATTTAAACATAAATTATTTTGAGTGCCGATTTCGGCATGACTAAATATTTAGTTGGACGATCTGTTTCATTGAGAAGTATTTTATATGACCTGACGAGGTGGTGTGGTTATTTCCCTTATTATAAGGGTTCAAGGTCGTTCGCCACAAGTGTGAAAAAAATTCTAGACGATTTGAGATTTTCTGAATAATTCATGACAGCGTTGACATCGGTTTTGACAAAAAAGGGGGTTGCTACATGACCCTGGACAATTCTTCCAGCGGAAACAACTTCTAAAGTAAATGTATTATTGAAAGAAACCACCGGAATCCGTGTGGAAAGTAGCTGAGCTCGGCGTCGTGCCCAACCCAAGATCATTGTGGAAGACGCTGACCCGATTAATACGGTTACGAAGTGAAGATGTTTACTGGCGAGACAAAGACTGTCCCTACCATTCATCCATTTTGAGGCTTAGTTTTATAAAAAAAAAATAAAAGCCGCCCGCCCGCTTTCAATAATGTCTAAATATTATTGTTTTTTATTTTGATTAAGGGAAGGTGATTTGGAGAAATAAAAAAAAAAAAAAAAGCCGCCCGCCCGCTTTCAATAATGTCTAAATATTATTGTATTTGATTGCGAAACGTGATTGTAATCCGGAATATTTTTTTTTTTTATTTTTTTTTCATGGCCCAACGATATGTGAAATGGATGGTAAAATATCAAAATTCAAATACTTAAATTTGATAAAAGTTGTGATTTGTTTTTAAAATTCCCTGTGAAAATAGAATAATAAAAGGATTTAAATTGATTGACAGGAGGTGTGAAAAGAGGGTTAAAGGGTGATTTGAGTTATAATTGTTTATGACTTGTCTGCCAGAAACAGATTAATTTGATTATGAAATATTTTAACTCTTTAATATAAAATAAAAATTTATTCAATTTTTTTGCTAAATCTTCACTTACAATATTCAAACATACGCCCATTTAGAGAGTGAATTTTGGATACATTTCTGTTCGATTTTCACTGTGGTCATCGGCAAAAATATAACAGTGTTTTCTATATAAACTCGTAGGGAGCATGGTAG
The DNA here is from genome assembly GCA_030562195.1 of Nipponacmea schrenckii. Taxonomy (NCBI): domain Eukaryota; kingdom Metazoa; phylum Mollusca; class Gastropoda; family Lottiidae; genus Nipponacmea; species Nipponacmea schrenckii. The sequence continues at coordinate 19,518,175 of CM060201.1, forward strand.
AATATCTTTAAAATCTGTTTTAAGCTGGAAGGAAGCGTTGAATTTATTTAAATTTGCAACAGATATTGGGAACATATATTAGTGTCTTAAGTCAAAATGTTCTGAAATAATAAGAAAATTGCCTTTAGGGTTTGACAGAAGGTGTGAAAAGAATACAAACTAGAATTTTATCAATTATGAACGTATGTCAAGAGTTAATTGATTTGTACTAAATTTGCAATGACCATATCTAGGCAATTTTGAATTTTCATTACAATTTTAAACTCCAAATAATCAGGATCATACTTCCGTAGACCGATTTTGAAAAATAGCACAAATACATGGAACAATTATCACCTTTCTTGCTCGTTTTGAATTTCATTTTCTTGTGAATTATTTAAATTTAGCTTTTTCAAAATTAGGTCACTTAAAACGGGTAGAGCAATGGTATTGAATATTATCTATGACTTAAAATTAAGGTCAAATAATGGATTCAATATATAGCTAAAGTAGACTCATTTTTAATTTGGCTTATTAAAAAATCGAAATGTTAATGAATTACGACAGAAAAATTCGATAATTTTAATAAATTTCGCCATCATTAAGAGGAAGGTGTGATAATTATTTTATACTTTGAAAACTATCAAATGATATTCAATATATTGTCTAGATGTAGGTAATTGCAAATTTAGCCTACATAATATTTTAAGGCTCTCGAAATACGTTCATAATTGTAAGCAATTCTAGTTGTTTTTTATTTTGATTAAGGGAAGGTGATTTGGAGAAATAAAAAAAAAAATAAAACCGCCCGCCCGCACCATTTTTTCCTCAGGTAATTGCCTGAGAACCAAGATATTTTTTTTTCATGGCCCAACGATATGTGAAATGGATGGTAAAATATCAAAATTCAAATACTTAAATTTGATAAAAGTTGTGATTTGTTTTTAAAATTCCCTGTGAAAATAGAATAATAAAAGGATTTAAATTGATTGACAGGAGGTGTGAAAAGAGGGTTAAAGGGTGATTTGAGTTATAATTGCTTATGACTTGTCTGCCAGAAACAGATTAATTTGATTATGAAATATTTTAACTCTTTAATATAAAATAAAAAATTTATTCAATTTTTTTGCTAAATCTTCACTTACAATATTCAAACATACGCCCATTTAGAGCAGTGAATTTTGGATACATTTTCGTGTTCGAGTTTTCACTGTGGTATAAATAAACAGTGTTTTCTATATAAACTCGTAGGGAGCATGGTAGAATATCTTTAAAATCTGTTTTAAGCTGGAAGGAAGCGTTGAAATTAATTTAAATTTGCAACAGATATTGGGAACATATATTAGTGTCTTAAGTCAAAATGTTCTGAAATAATAAGAAAATTGGCCTTTAGGGTTTGACAGAAGGTGTGAAAAGAATACAACAAAACTAACTATTGGCTTGAACTTTTCACATCAAGGTGCTATGAAGTAGGTCAAAAGCAGATTAATTTGATTGCGTCACTATTTAACTCTTTGAAAAATAATAATTTTTATTCTATATTTTGCAAAATTTTCTATTACAATATTTAAACATACGCCCAACTAGAGCAGTGATTTTTCGATACGTTTTCCTGTTCGAGTGACTCTTTGAAAGGCTAGAAGTCACAACAAGTTTGAAGCTATGGAACAAGGGGTATTGACACGCTCTGTGCTGTGCTCAGCTCTTGTTTTTTCTTGTAGGCCTATTATGTACATACACAATTTTAGTCTGTTCTCATAAACGTTGTTGTCCATCAAAAATTGGATCAAAGAAAGTCGAATTGGATTCAATATTACTCTGCCAGACACAAATTGAACAGTTCGACAAAGATGGATTTCAATGAAAATGAAAGCATGAAGTTTTACGCACTGCACTCCATCAGCTTATGGCTGATTTCAATGTACAGTGAAACCTGGCTATAACGAATCATACGGGACCGAACGAATTAGTTCGTTATAGCCATCTTGGATAAAGTCAAAATTACCCATACCATCCCAAAGAAAAGGAACGATTGCCGTTTTAAACAGTACTAAACCTTAAGCACATAATTTATTGCAAATTCACATAAATTATAATCATCCATTTTCGTAGCGTGTTTAAAGCTCGAAAAGCGTCCGCAAATGATGACAACTTCATTGTCTATGATTTCTTCTTCGTCATCAGATTTTGGGGTGGTGTCATTTTTCACCGACATAACACTCTTTACAATTTTTCATCGTCGCTCGGTCAGTCCTCTGTAATAATATCTTCGTCGACTATTAAAAAATCGTCCAGTCTTACGGTATCTGGTGCATCGGTAAATTTATTCACCTCGTACCAAATTCTCTTCAATTCACCTACACGCATGTCGTTATTTTCGTCATCGGATTCGGAATTGTATGTGCTTTGTACGTAGCCATGTTGATGTTGAGAATCGAATGACACTTGGAGACGGTTATCGTTTTTTACGATTTCGCCGTATGTTTATTGTTTTGACCGGTAAACAAAATGAATATCTTGGGACTGTGGGTGAACAGAGGAGGACAAAAGGATTACACAAAATGTTAATTAAGTTTAATTGATAAATAATAATTGATAGTCGGGAGTCGGGAGGTGTGAAATTCTGTGACAATTTATTGCCGTGATTGGGGCGATTGAGATTATCGGTTAATTATGACTAATCCATTCGTAATAACCGTTAATTTTGGTACACAGGGTGTCAATTTCTATTCGTTATTACCGAAAATTCGCTACTAGCATTTCGTTTTATCCATTTATTTTTCAATGAAATTAGTGCAGTGAAAAACGGGACTTTTAAATGTGTTCGTTATTACCGGTTTTTCGGTATAAGCATGTTCGTTATAAGTGAGGACCACTGTACATGTATTACGAGATTTTAGGACTGTTTACAGTCTCTGAAATAAATATTTTTTCAGTTTGATCCTGAAAAGAGGGTCAATTTTTCCGTGAATGTTTATTGAGAGCCGATAGGTTCACACACTATCATCTTCACAATGGTCAAGATATTACATCAATGTCAAGCTATAACAAGCTTGGTCTTATGCCTTGACTGCAATAGCTACCTTTCTGGTTAATGCAGGGATAAGATTGGATTTAACACTGGCGAGTACAGAGAAAAGCAGCTCTGGACAGAGGGTCTGTAAACAATAAGCCATTATCTTCACGGACCTGGTTGTATTTAGTCGCACACAATCCAATAAAATCGCTGTTATAAGAAAAGTCTACTGGCTATTGCAGTAAGCTAAAAAAGGCAAAATTCGTAATAGACACTCAACGATGTAAGAATCTTTGAAAATTTAGTATAGCTTGCGGCTAATTCCGCCGTGGTTGTTGAAAGTAGGAAGTAAATATTCTGTCATTTCATTTGACAACTCTTCAACTGAGAAGATGCATTTTCTCTCTAAAATCTGTATATTTTTTATACCCATTACATCAGTCAATACAAATGTACTTCGATATTTTTTATAGTGGAAAAGAAGAGTACACACGTTTTTCACTAATGAACTAATTAATTATATTGTATAACCTTAAATTGAAGTAAGAATCCAATGAGGGTCATGGACAGAATGTTTTCTATATAGTGTATTTTAAAGTGGGTGTATTAAAAGGGAAGCATTTGAAGTACAAGTACTAATAGTCTTGCCAAGGAATATTAGACTGATTGATATAGGGTAATTGGCTAAAAATAAAGATTCTGAATCAATCAATAGCATCTTGCTGGTCTGTCTGTATAATATAATGAGAAGATATAGATAAAGGCCAATCATGATTTAAAGACAGTCTAAATACATAATGAAAACAAGTCTGTATTTGTATGTTATGTCATTTATTGATCTTCTGCAAGATTTTATTTATTTATAAAAGAAAAGGACTAAAAGCCTAAAGCTGATATTTTGTAAAGAAAAAAAATCATGTTTGCAAAGTAGTTTATTTCTGGAATAAGTCATTAAAAAAATACAATATTTCCTTTAAATGAACACATTTAAGGGAAATAAAGTCTAATTGTTCAAGCTAACTGATAGAACACCTGTCAACTGACTGTATCACTTATTAAAATACCATGTTGACAACTAGATCACCTTTAAAGTGACGAAACCAGTGACTTAAAACCAGCTTTTCTTTAATAAATACAACAGGTATCTTTAATGAAATATTTTGAATATTTATAAATTTCAAACTTAGTTTGTCTACAATTGAATACTAATTGGTGAAACCAGTAAACAGTAACCAGCAAGCAGACTGCATCATTTCGAATATTTATAAATTTCAAACTTAGTTTGTCTACAATTGAATACCAATTGGTGAAACCAGTAAACAGTAACAAGCAAGCAGACTGCATCATTTTGAATATTTATTAATTCACCATCTAGTTTGTCTTCAATAAGAAACAAATTGGTTTAACCCACATTTTACACCTAGATAGTCTTCAATTAAATATACAAATGATTAAACAATTGGGTAGTATTATCCAGATAGTTGATTTCCTTGTCTGAACTAGATAACACTTAGTTAACCAAACTGAAATAAGGTAATGTAGATTAAAGTCATGTATATATAAATATAGCAGGTGTATATCAGAAGTATTATATCTATGAGTTATTCGATGAAATAATTAAATGAAAGTATCCCTTTAAAACATTTTGTTTCAGGAATTTTTGTCTTTTTAAAACACCAACTAAAAGCATCAACATAGATTATGAAAATAATTGCAAATATTATTCTAGACAAATTTCAATGTTCCTAATTTCTTGAAAAAATCAATATTATAATAATTCAATTATATACCATACAAATATTGACTTAGTTTGTAATTATTTGTATAATTTGTGACATCAGGCTTAAAAATCAATTCTTTTTTCATCTGGTAATGGTCCAGAATTTAATACACCTTAATTTAATTCTATGTTCAGAGCAATGCTGGAATATTTTTATATTTGCGTAGAAAACTAAATTTCATATACCTTGATTGACCCTGTAGACAATGATTTGATTCAATAAATATATAGCAAATATAACACGTCTTCTTGACAGTGTTCAATAATTATCAAAAATAGATATTTACACATATATACATATATATAACAATATACATTAACTTAACAATCCTTTACAGACATTTTTGAGAATTACTTCCTCTTAGAATGAACAAGAAAAGTAAAGTCTCAAACTTGGTCAATAAGATTTCATCAGTTGGGGGTAAGTCTCATTTAGTTTTCTCCTTTATCAAGTCCCCCTTAACTTCCAAACAATCTCCAATTTTGACCACTTGATTAAGGTTGATTGTTACAAAAAGAAATTAGAAGCTAAAGGCTTCCAAAACAAATTGTCCAGCTTGATCATTTTCAAAGATTTAGCTCTCTTCAACATGAAGAAATACGAATTATTATTTATGTTGTTTCTTTGAAAAGGAAGAAAATTGACAATCCTGAATGTAGAGAGGCATCAGTATATACTAACTATGGGCATGACTTGCCTCATTTCTACAGTAGTTATGTAGATATACTTCCTCAGTAAACCTCTCATCTCAATAAAAGATTTCTTGATACTCAGCAGTGAATAATCAGCATAAGAACATCTCTTTGAATTGTAATGAAATATTTGGGGCTAGTGATATCTATGAATAATACACATTTTGATTCAGAAGCTCCATTTCTCAGTGTATATCAAATCACATTATTATATAGGGTCAGAAAAGAGATTGACTTAACAAAATGTATTCAAACACTATTTCAATTGCAGATCTGTTTCTCAAACACCTGTTAGAAAAACAATATTTACACCTTGTTTACTTGAAAGTGTATTAACAATTTGTGTTCACATTTGAAACACTGTCCACGTACCAACATCAAGTTTAAGTCATTATAGTATTAACAACAAAGTTTTGTGACTGAAACTTTTCAAGTTGACTGTTTCACACTAATATGATCCCTAACATCTCACAATAGGTAAATGTTTCATCGTTCATCAATTAAAGGTGTACCATCACCTCGAGGAGAATCATCTGAATTAGGTGTACCTCGCTTTTTACTTTTACTTGGTGTTTTCTTTTTAGCCCACATTTCAGCAGCTTTAGCCCAGTCTGTTCCTGATTTACTGCTTCCAGCTGTTGGGCGTGAAGAGGAGGAAGTCGTAGGCTGGTTTTGGGCCGGTGTTCTTGGTGTCATTCCAGACCAATTTGATGTTCTTGGTGTAGGATTATAGGAAGGAGTAAAAGGCTGAGATTGAGAAGCAGGTGCTTGACTAGGTGTTTGTGCTATCTGGTTGCCATGGTAATTTGGAGTCATCATTGGTGTCATCATTGGTGTCACTCCAGGCTGAAAAAGGACAAGATAAAGTTGTATACATCACAAATCATTAACATTGTTAGAGGAATTATACATTTCTCTAAAGCTGGAGAGCAGCATCACTTTTATGGACAATGCAGGTCCAAATTTATATTAAACTGTTTGAAACAATTTATTTCTGGATTTAACAAAAACTTTTTCAGTTCCATTTTATATTGCATACCAGTTGACACTTGGCAAAAAACAATGATGTCATAAGAATCAAACTATCTCATCAAATGGGCTACAGTCCTCCCCCTAAAGAAAAAATATATATTACCTGATAATGAGCAGTGTTAAAACTGGAGACATTTCGATTGGGTTGTTGTGGAGTAGCACTAGCCACTTGAGCTAGTGTATTGTATATATTAGATGATAGACCTGCTGCAGCTCTTTGGATAGTTGCTTGATCTACACCTACAAATATAAACTATAGAGTCAAACAAAAGAATCATATGCAAAATATTATTTTGGTATAAGGTTTGAATAAAGGAATATTGCATCTTAGAATGAACATAAAATTAGAAAATTTGAAACTTGGCCAATAAGAGCATATATTCATCAGTAGATATACCTGCTGTATCTTTATATAATCCAATAATATATTGACCTTGTAATTATCTATAAAAATGCACTTGATTATTGAAGAACACTTAATAAATGGATTAAGCATTTCCAATTATTACTTTGTTTTGCGAGTTTTCCAGATTTTACAAGGATTTTGTTACTTAATGACACCAGGTAAGTTCACTGATGAATATAGAAAAAATATTGACCATTCTTGAATACTAAAATTTTATGTTTATTCTAAGAAGCAGTATCACTTTAAAGGTTGAATATCTAAGGACTTCCATAGCACCAGTTATTAGACTTGAAACACTTTATCATTCCAAAACAGTATTTTGATAAATTGCCATATTTCATATTTTAGTAAAAGTATGATGATAAAATGAAATATTTGCTATAATAAAAATAAGTCTAATATTGTCTTTATAAGCAGATACAAAACTAAAAATTTTTTTAGAAAGAAATACAAATATCTTACCTCCAATGCTTATACTAGGTGTATAAGCTGTCATAGGTGTTCGAGCACCTGGTGTTCGTCCAGTAGGAGCAGGTGTTCGACTTGGTGCTGGTGTTCTCACATTGGATGGTGTTCTAGCTGGTGTTCTAGCTGGTGTTCTGGCAGGGGTTCTAGCTGTCATTGGTGTACCTATAAATCAAGCATAATCAAATTACAAAAACAGCTCAGCAAGGTTTCAGAATTATTATGTTATCTAAGTAGCTAGAAGAACTCTATTAATAACAATAACAAGTTGACAGTCTCTATCATTGTTTTACACCATGTGCTACTTAATGTTTTTTCAATAAACACACAATTTTTGTTCAAAAAAGCAAAACAGGGTGGAGACAATAAATTATTTCACAAAAAACATAATTCAAATATTAGAAGAACATATAAGAGGTAAATTTCAAACCCATCTTTTATCTATCACTGCCTTCAGAATGAGAAATTACCACCTTACCTGGTATAGGGTCACGGAAATGTTCTTTAAACCATCGCACGACTGAGTTGAGGGAATGAAAGTTGGTACTTCTATATCTCAAACCATCAGGATTAATAGAGATATATTCATGTCTAGGTTTATTACGAGGCATGTAGGATAACAGAAATTTACCAGGATATGCTTTTGATGCACTTAAATAATAGGGAATTCTGAAACAGAATGGAAATGTATAACTTAAGATACTATCTAGACATATAATTTTAATTGAAACAGTTTGTGTTACAATTATTCTAGTAATATTCTCAGTATTTCTGAATTAAATCAAACCTTCAGGCAGTTTTGATAATAACAACCAAATATTAACTGAAAATTCAAGCTTCTTTCATTCCCATGTATTATTTAATAAAAGGACTATATAATTCTATCAGCTATAACCATGTACCTGGAAGGACCTTTTCTCTTTTCAACAACTAATAATTTTTCTAAGATTTCTCTCTTGCCACCTTCAGAATCTCTGTAATATCTGAAGCCTAGTATATCTCTAGCCAAAGCTGCCATTGGTTGAACATGTCGAGCAATGATTTCATCAAGATCTTCAAATTCCTGGAAAATAGAATACAAATTGAGGAATCTATGAAAAACGTAAAATAAAAATACATGTATTAGGCAAAGTCTATCAGTATAGTACCAATGATATCATGTTAAATGTTCTAGTCTAGAAAATAATGAAGACACTATTAACCAGAGATATCTAACCAATGAGTTAAAGGATGGTTTGGATCTGTTTTTACAAAAATTCTTGGATATAAATAACAAACCTTTGACCTACTAAAACAACAAGGACATTATTCTCTTATAATGTGTTCCAATCATCTGATTGGTTGAACACTAAAATCAATATCTGATGTAGCTTTAGTATCCAAGAAAAATAATGTATTTCTTAAAAAACCTGATTTTATGGTAATAAAGATTTAAAGAAAAGGAATTATAGTTTGTTAGTTTGTAGAAATTCTTAATGGCATATCACTGCCATTATAATTGAACATACCTCATTTCCTATTAACAAGGATCTTCCTAAACTAAAGGCATTTTCTTTGCCCTCTTCTCGTACATCTATATGTTGTAAAATACCATCAGCTACCTTCCATGTGACTGTTAAATGATCAGCACCCTATGAACAGACAGGATAGTTGAAACATGACGTACCATGTCTGGAGTTATATCCCTTGGAGATAGTTTAATGGTATCCAGTAACTTGTTCCAAAAAGAACCTTGCATTCGATGTGTTTGAATAAGGTCTATTGTTTTTTTTTAAATGCTTTCTGTGGAGAATCGATACGTTCTTGCAAACTGACTAAGATTAAATAATCAGTGTTTCATAGTTACTACATTATTATCATTACCTTACTACTTGGTCTTATCATAACTTCACCCTGTTCTACATTAGCCATTAATTTCTCACATTCAGCATAACTTATATTGTGGAAAGAAGGATGAACAATAACTCGCTTAATGTAAGCTGAAAGTACAACAAATTGAATCAAGAACTATTTCACTTCCCCTTGAACTTCTATGTATTTTGATCCCTCCCTAAACACATATCATTCTGCCAGTGCTAATAAGTTAGCTTTCAAACCCTACCACATAAATACCTAATAACAACTTTTACTGCAGAGAAACTGTATGCCCTCAAAACTGGAATATTTGAAAAATCCTGGTTAATTCATTAAATAATCTTTAGAAAAAAACCTCAATAAACTGTCAATCTGGCATTGGAAATAGGTAAATATATAGCTTATTAATCTCTATTTACCTAAAAATCTAAAACTTACTTTGTCTAGCTTTTTGTTTCTTTTTTTCTTCCTCTTTCTCAGACTGATCTTTTTCTAAATCAAAATCATAATACAGATCTTTCTTGGGCCTGAAATATAATGATGGAAAGTCAGGTGTAATATGGTATACAGGTATATTATCGAACAAGTGTGATTATAGTATTTTAAGTCGAAAACTCAAATTTTATAAAAGGATACCAGTTTAAAAAAAAAAAAAATTATACTTACTTCCAATTACCGTCTTTATCAGCTAAATCTGAAGATTTACATGTTAAATCAACTTGAAATCTTTCTATATCTATTTTAGTTATTCTACAATGTATTGTCATTCCGGGCTACAATATAATAGATATACACAGTTAGGAATCGTCACCAATTATCTTACACTCATATTGGCAGATATCTGATATTTCATACCCTTAAATTATATTCTTAAATGTCTGGTGAGTCATCTCCTTTGACAATCCTGTGGACCTCGCTCAGCCACTTTACAACTGGCTTTAAAGGAATGAATCATCCCTAACAATTGGATTGATGACACAATTCAAAAAGTCTCTTACCTGAACTCGTTCTTCTGGGTTGGTGACTCTCTTATCACTGATCATCTTGGTAGGTATAAAACCTGTCACAGAGTTATCTAGTCGACATTTTACACCCATAGCTGATCCTGGACAGTTACCAGCATCAAAATGACTCCATACCTAAATCACAATTAATACACAACTAATTTATTATTTAAGAGTAGATTATAAGATTAAAAAGAAATGCTTCCAACTTTCCCTTTTCAACAAAATATCCATGAACACTTCAGATGGTTCCATAAATTTTAATCAGCTTTACTTCCTCATGGATCTATTAAAAAATTTCTATAACATGGATATTTTGTGGAGGTACATATAATGGTACAAGAATAAATAAATGTAGACTTACATTACTAAGTTCTTGGAAATCATTTTGTTTACAGAATGGACAAGACCATAATCCAGTTTCATCATCTCGTACAGGATTAGCATTATCTAACTGTTCACCTTGTGGTTTTTTATGAGCTATACCAGTAACTGATGCCATTACTAACTTACCTACAAAATCAAATCTTATCATGAAATTCCTCCATATTTTTCTCCAAAATGAATGCATAATATCATACTAAGCACATGGACATTATATAATGATACACAATTTATGTGTTAAAAAGAAACAACTTAGTTTTCATCTAGCTTTCAAATTGGTACTTATATTTATTCTAAGAAAATGGGGTATCTGGTCACAATGGACTGTTGTTATCTATGATCATCACATTAAAATCAGTTAGCTTCTGACCAAAACTATTATTACATACCAACATAAAATGTATCTGGAGTTTCCTTAGTGATCATATTAAATCTCTCCTCAACAGATGCAGGGCGGTATGGACTACGTAATTCTTTATATCTATGGTTTAACTCTGCTCTGATGTCATACAATGTAATTCGTTTATCTCCATAACCCTGAAACAAAAATATATTTCATTTGAATGAATGCAATTGTGATAGGTGGACTACAAGTTAATCATCTCTATGTATCATTCATTTAAGTGATAAAATTAAGTATTACATCCTTATATACTTTCTTATATCTTACTGAATTAGAATGGCAACTCTATATAAGGTGTAGAATTGTTTCAAATAAAGTCCAGAAGTATAAAGTCAGCATTAGTTTAATGAAACAAAATAGATTACCTGTCGTTCCAACTCAACAGCAAAGGCATTCAAATCTAATTCTTTTAAACTCTCTGGTCTTTCCAGGATTTCTTCCAGTGCCCCAGCAGGATTAGCATCCTCTGAAGAATCATCATACTCTAAAGCATCTACTGCCATTTTACGAGCCCATTCATAAGCTTCAGGATGAACACGAGAACCATCTAATGCATCCACAAAAGTGTCAGTACTGAAAAATATACATATATTGTCAAAGAGTGTTTGGATAATAAATGTGATATAGTGTTAAACCACTTTATCACCATATATAATAATCACTGCACTTCCTATCAGGGTCTTATTGATAATAATACTACAGATGGTATAATTTTAATTTATTCAAAACTAAATATATGGCAAAATACACTAAAAATTTGCATAATAAATTTAATTTTTGTGAATAAAATGAAAACACATTAATTTTTATATTGTAATAATCCAAGCTGATTAAAATGAAGTTAAGTTGCCAGGTAGTTGTATTTCTATAACTCAGAAACCAAGATGAAATCTGACTGGTATGAACAACAAGCACAAAAAATCTTACCTATGTCCCAAACTATTAGTATCTATTTTAATAAAACCAGCACAGTTAATAAAAACTTTAGGTCCCATATGACATAATGATACCAGTTGAGTTCTATTTTCTAATCTACTGTTATTCTGTTTTAATATCTACAATAGACAATACAATTCAAGTTTTTAAATAAATAGTGCCATGTACTGATCTAATGAACATTCCATGCATATAATTTTTTTCTCAACTAAGCATATATTTATAATTCATACTGAATGCTGAACAGAACCATTAGACCTCAAAGGGCAATTATAGATTTAATATATTGATGTTTATCTGCAAGAAACTATATTATTCTGAATGGCCAGTAAAGCTGATCTCAAAAAGCAGATTTGCCAATTGATCTGAATTTGCAAGCCATTCTACACGATGTTTCATGTTCTTGCTGTACAACATAATGAAAATAGAACATCTCTTACCTTTATCAACTGTGAGCCTTTTCTTGGACCCAGACCACAAATAAATTGTGTTAAACAAGCTGTATGAGGATGTGCCAGAGCTCTGTTAACATCTACACCACATTCATTAACTCTGTTAACTAGCTCTAGATACAGAGCTTCACGCAGTTCATCTTTATTTATTTCATTCTGCAATTATAAAAGAAAGGGGTAATAATTTAGTACTGAAATAAGTATTCAATATTCATATTTTATTACAAATAGTTCAATCATAAAGCAGCAAATAAGGTTCTTCAATTTTTCAATCTTTGTCAACCTCTGTATCATTTAAAACATCAAAACTAGGAGTATTATGGTGCCAAACAATCTGATTGTGTCTATGTTATATGTGGCAATTTTTTTTTTGCTTGACTATGCTTATGAACTTATAGAACTATGAAGGATTTCCCAATAAATGGCTAAAGAATGTCCTCTCCTCTTATGTAATTTCTATTATTTCAACATCTGGTCAACAAACAGGCTATAAAGCACTTATAAGCAGCCACTTTCGACAAGTGGCAAGTTTAAGAGCAGGACACTTTTTACAGCTTACAGAAAAAAACAGAAATCTTAGTAACAGCCTTGTCTAAGGTATTTATTTATTTCTTATATATTTAGGAATTCTACCAAGAGAAATCATACTAATTTAATATTAATCATACACAACTAACTTTCTACACTTGTACACCCTGTTTTAACTTGGCCGATGCTTTTATTAAAAGTATGTTCGTGTCACCATCTGACACACAAAAGTCTACAAACATGAAAGCAGTAAAATATCTAGTATTTATGTTATCTGTCCTTACCTGATATGTATGGTATTTTAAACATAGGATATCATCATCAGCATTACATAACTGAGCAAACTCTATCAATGGATCTTGAAGTCTTCTAGCTAATGATATAGCATGTCTTAATACTGGTGGATATTCTCGGAAATCATGCTACAAATATATAACATTTACTATCACACTAGAAACTCAGTTTTATGTCCTATATTTCAGCACCAGTTTGGGCTATTATGGACAGGAAATTTTACTTGGACAAAAGCATCAGCATACTATTTTTTAATTTCCATTTGTAGATGGATCTTTAACATCTTTAACGTGAACAGCCTGTACCACCCTGGGCCTTGGTTTATCGTCACATCCAAAGATCATAGTCAGCCCCTCAAATATTATCACTAGAATTTACTGTTTAAGTGAAAGTCCCACAGACAATGGATATAATTGTTTAACTCAGCTACTCTGCCATGGGTTGAAACATTCACATGGCTAAAAAATTCCATTAGGGTTGCCTTACGCTCCAACTCAAATTTCAGCAAGAAGTGTTTAAAATTCACTGAAATATGGCATCGAAATTTTCACATTTCACAATATAAACAGGATAAATATGCAATGCAATACTTACAGCAGCTTTGTTGGTATTTTCATAGACTAGAGCTAATTCATTATCCATTAACTCAACACTAATAGGCGGTAACTGTTCTTCTTCTTCTAATGTAGTAATAATCTTCTTTAAATCATCTACTATCATTAATGCCTCTCTAAAATTAGAGGTAAGAAAAGGTGATTAACAGGAAGTAATAGAGTGACAGTAACTCCATCTTTACACTGGAGATCAAGGCACTTTCCTGCATATAACACTAGCAATTTCAGCTTTAGCTAGATGTTTGTTCTAATTTAATTAAAGGGATGTATCTATTGTCTATTTTAGAAGAGAAAATTCAGATTCGAATCAAGGGACATAACACACATAAACTAACCTTGATTCTCCAGTGACTGCTATAACATGAGGTTTTTTATTGGATATAAATTCCCTTAATTTTTCTAAATCTGCTTCCTATACAAAAGAAATTAAAATCCTATAACCATTCTATAAACTATCATCACATTACGATAATAATATGTAGGTTAAAAACCAAGATTAGCATCCTTAAACCTCATTCTTTCAATGATGTTAAACCAGCAATTATCAGATTGTGAAGGTAAATCATGAAAATAGCATACAAGACAATTCTTAGGGAATAATTAACAGGCTAACCACTTTAGTGATGTCATATAGTAATATTGCTGTCCTAAATTATTAAGTCTCGTAGAGGGATATGTGATCAGTCTGAATAAAGATGGGGTCATAATTTAATTGGGTCTGTCTTTGATTAAAAGGTGTCATGTGACTTGATTGGAGTTTTCATATCAATTGAATAGTACAGAAGCAGGTATGTCACTTTTTTTTCTCCACCATTTTGAATTGGCCCCCTCTTTTCCAACATGTTTTATTGAAAGTCTGGTTGATTTCATGATTCCTCAGCATATAGAATTCTCCAATCAAACAGTCCCAAGTTTATATTTGAATATTAGCCCCCAACAAAACACTACACAGGAAAGGAATAGAAATAAGTTCTCATATTTTAATAACTGACCTTTCCCTCTCTATCTTGTTGCCTCCATGATTTAACCCTGGTAGTCAGATGTGTCAATCTTAAATAATCTGTCACTTCACCATCTCCATCAATTAGAGCACAGAATGATGAAGGATCTTTATTATCAATCCTAGAATTAATACAAATTAAAAGCCATTTTTAAATGCAAAGTTTAACTATATTAAAGGTATGAATATGATATGAAAATAACAAAATCAATCACAATGTCCAGAACTCTCTCGACAATTGTACAATTTTTGACTCAAGTTTTAAAGATATTCCCAGAGTTCAATTTAAATCAATTTAACAAATTTCAGTTGTCACTAATCAAATTTGGTTTGGCATAATTTTATACCAATTTGTGAATGTTCTGGTTCTATTCCTCAGATACAAGTTGCCGATGACGTAAGAGTTTAAATTTATTAAGACCCCCAAGAGCTGCCATCTATTACATTGAAATCTGGAAGTATATCTGATTTGTTAAAGAAGGGAGACTTACTTTTCTAGAGAATATGCCACTCCCATTACTCTCAGACCATTGGTATCATAATAATCATCTTCATATAATAGTTGATCACATTGATATGGTGCTACCTTTAACCACCAGTACAGTTTACGGGCACAACTCTGTAGTTAATAAACAAATATAACCTTCTATTTATCATATTTCTTTATAAAATATTAACCAAAATCACAGGATAAGAAATCAAATCACCCATTCAGATAGAAGATAGTTAAGAAAAGTAATGGCTTTGGTTTTATTCTCAGCAGAAAATGTATTTCAGTTTATTAAATTCAATACATCTGTATTTTTATCTCCAAGTCTTTAGAATGGCGGAAAGGAAATGGTCATCAAAGCACATTTATTCAATTGCATCTGCCTTCATATGAAATATAATCTTTTCAAATTAAATATAATCATAACAGTCAATTCCCAGATATTTCCAGGTGGTTAAATTAGTGTTTAAAGCAGGTTTGATGATGAGGCATTTTAAGAAAAGCACAGCTGATTGGACAATATAAAGTAAACAGTCAGATGCTCAACATTGGTGATGCACCACAATATTGTCAAGAAGCTTATTAGATCAATATTGTTACACAATTTAACACCTTACCTTTTTAATACCTTCTTTACTTTCTGTCAATAAAGTCAATCGTAATTCTTTCTCCATTTGAGGATATAATATTTTAGTTAATGCCCTTTTTAAAGCTTCACTCCTCTGTGTGTTCCATTGCTGTACAAGATGGCTGAATTCATCCTACAAATTACACATCTTTTTATTTCTTATGTCCTTTTAAATGATATTAAATATCAAACAGGAACTTTGTCTTGTAACAAGATGAAAGCGGCAACAGATAAATAGTAAAGTTCATTCAGAGTTAATGCATCACTGACAGGGAAAAACAGGGTTAAAATATCCAAAGGTATTATCTCAACCTATATTGGTTTGAATCCTTGTCCTTAGAATAAAAGACATGACTATTAGTGTGTACCTGGTACTTAGATCTGATACTCATTCTATAGAAAGGCCTCATTTTTACCATGTTAAAACAAAGATATTATTATTATTACCTTCCAAGTTAGCAAGTTAACTGATATATAAAATAGAAGTCAAACTTACTCTATGAAACAACTGTCTAACTTCTTCAAAATATGTTGATGATGATAAACCATCTTCATCTATCATAATAGAGATAGTTAGTAAACCTTCTTCTTCAGCCTATAATAAAACAAATTATATATAATTTATAGGTATAGTATACATGAGAGATTAGGATGATTGAAAGTAACAAGTTACTGTTCAAAAAAGGCACTGGCACAGGGTTAAAGTTTTGATTACAAGTATAGTGGTGTTAAATGAGTGAGTTATATGTCCTTTATTTTATACTCTGTGTTCCGTATCACTATTGTATTACTTGAAAGATGCACATTCCTGTATGTGAATTGAAACATTGCAGAAGTACACAATAGTGGTCTTATGAAAATGAATGATGCTTATGAAGAAATTTCACCAAGAAAGTAATGGTTAATACTTACCAAATGTAACTTGAGATATTGATCATCTTTCAAATCTTTTACTGGTTTATTTTTTAAATATTTCATAGGATAACAACAGTGAGCTTCATCTATTTCCTGTTTAAAATGTCAATAAATGGTATTTATGTGTGTGAAGAGAAATAATAGAGGGGAAATGCGACAATAATAACATGATCAGAAAGGAATGATGACAAAGCCAGTCGTAGAGTTGTATCAAGTGTTAAAAGAAGGATATCATTTCAACATGAAATCTAAAAGAGCATTTTCACCAAGGCTGTTAATTTGACTCTTTTTTCAAGAGATGATCCACAGGGCAGCACAAATGAATCATAAGCCTGTTCTGGAAAATCTAATCTCTAAATACATGTATGAATGATGTGAAAATTGTTCACTGTCAGAATAATTCTATTACCTTCATGCCTTTCTTGGTTGGTACAACTTTAATCTTAGCTCTCTCCTCAAACGTCTGTCTAACTGACTTTCGTACAGCTGGGTCATGTGATATCTGCATGGCAACCATATGCCTAGCTCCCATTAATACATCTTCTTCTGTTGGAAATTGTCTATAATAGGAATAATGGTATAGAAGATCAATCATGTAAAGCTCTATATATGGCAATGAGGGAAATTTGAACGTTTCTATTTCCAGATGGCAAAGGATTCTTGAACCCTCTGAAAAATGGAATGTACAGGAGTACATATATACAAATAGGTGATGAGGGCTTGCTGTTTTGAGGGGAGGGGTTCAGGGCTTTTGTTCAACCACTATATAACGGTATGCATGTAAGATAATTCATCATATATAAAACATTTTGGTAATAGAAATTAAAGTAGAATTACCTATTGATATAATCTTTAGCTAATTCTAATGGTTCAACAGGACATTGTTCTACGTCGTGTCTTTGATAATTATCTCGTAAATTTTCACCAAATTGTTCTGGTGTTAAACCAAATCTTCTAGCAACTTCATCTATAAACAGACAACAGTATTTCGATATGAAACAATGGATGTTGATATTCTGACACTGATAGCATCCAATTTTCAATCAGTCCTCTATGACTCCTGTAATTCCATTAAAACTTAAAGTTTTATGATGTCACTATTACAGAGAACCTTATACGATATAAACAGCTTTGGAGTTTATGTTTGAATTAGACTCAGATATGAATAAGTATCATTGCTGGACTGTACTAAAGTTTGTACCTAATTTAGAATCTTGACAAATAGAATAACCACTTTTTCTAGAGGCCTGTTTGATGCTATCATTATTTTCTTCTGGTTCTTCACCAGTTTTCTCTATTTCTTCCTGTGTCTGTTTTTTCTTCTCAGCATTTCTCATTTTAGGTATTTCACTTCCGTAATATAGTAAGAAATGTTGATAGACATCACGTAACTCTTCTAAGGACTGAACTTTACGTACTCTGAAATTATTGAACATAAAATTATGAATGTGTTCTTTCTTACATCTTCATTAGAACTTATTCAGGCCATGTATGTAAGTCTCATAATGCCTGGTTCTGCATTCAATATGGCTAATATGGCCTTAATGCAACTTAACTCCACTTCATTTTTAAATATATTCGATATAATAATTTCAAGGTATCAACATAGAAATAATGGTACAAGAGGGAACAACCATTTATAACAATTGTTAATTAGCTATTGCATGCCCACTGGTTGAATTGCATAAAGAATAAACGCTTTTTTCTACTTACTTCTCAATATCTTCTTCAGTTAAATTTCTAAATGATGAAGCTAAAACTTTTTCTACATCAGAATTGACTTCATATTGAAAATTCTGCATCTTTTCAAACAATCTGACTAAATTCTTCTTTCTTTGTGATAATTGTGTCCACTAAAATTATTTATAACAACGTAATATTAATATCTATTATTTGATTTAAATAAATAAATTATTTCTACCACCTACACATTTTATAAATATATTTAAGTAAAGATGCTCAGTAAGGAATAAAAAATAATAGAGACTCCTATGTTTATAGAGAAGGAGATTTGACCATTTTCAGATCCTTTTCCATTTCCAATATATCAAATTTTAAGAGAAAAAGGGTTACCTTTTCATCCCAGGCCCAGACTTTCCATAAATCAGCAAAATTCAGTTCTGGTTCCACATATTCTCTTCTATAGAAAGCTATAAATGGAACCTTGAAATACAAAAAGAGACATTAACCGTTTAGATGCTGATTTTTTTCTTTCCCCCAAAAAGTGAATATTTGTCAAATAAATATACATGTGGTATTGACCAATGCACAATATTCAAACAGAACTTAAGAATGCAATGTTTTCAAATCCTACCGAAAGAAAGTAGAAATTGAATTGCAAAAAAATGCGACTAATAACATAAGATAATATAAGGTAAACTTATAGAAACAATCATCTACCTAATAAAAACCTATACAGAAATCTGATATTGACCATTGTTTTTGTTCTTTACACTGACAAATATTTCAATAAAAACTCTACATTTCTATATACAAGATTGCTATTGCAGTCAAAATATAAGGACAAAGTAGCTTGACATTGTTTAGATGATCACAATATAAATACATTTACCTCAAGTCTTTGGTTACGCATAAAATCTATAGCTTTCTTAATCTTATTAGTTACTTCTGGACCTTTTCTTCGATCAAAATTAAAGTCATTGCCTTTATCTTGTTCTAGTAATGTTTGTGTTGAAACAGGTTTATTACAGAAAGCTTGTTTATAAATCCATTCAGCCTCCTCTTCTAATTCTGGTTCTTCAGCTGATAATACTGGAATTTGACGCAACTGAAAAGCATAAAGAACTTACGATGCAATGAATGAAGTATTACGTCCTACTTTACTCCACTACATAGTCTATACAATTTTACTGTTTTAGTTATAACATACCATTGACAGTCTGAAGAATACAGTTTGACCAAGACTTCACATCAAGTTTCTTAGAAGTTTTGAGGAAAGGTTTTATAACGAAATGATATCAGTATCAACATTTATACTTAAGACCTTATGATGGAGAACCTTTGCTGTCTTAAGAGTCACACATGTATGTTGTGTATATTAACACTCACCTGAAATCTCTCTGGCATATCAGCAGTTTTAATTTCATTATCTAAATCTGTAAAATGTCCTCTCTCTAACTCACTGGGCTCAAACACCTAGATAAATAGTTTTCAAAAGTGTAAATCATCTATTCTGTGTCTGAGAACAATGTGGGAAACACATGGCAATGTTGAATATAAATTTACCAAGTAATTATTGTTCCATTAAGCAGTGTATATATATCATAATCGCAATATGATATTTAAAGAAAATTTCCATACATTTCAATTAAAGTCAAATAGTCCTGTTTGATAGATCATGTAATATCATTAAATCATAATCATTTTATATGTTAATATATTCTTCGGACTCTATTGGCTTCACAATTTGGTAATGAACTGCTATTATTACTATTAATATTTAAATACATAAATTCTTCCGAAGGTAACTTAAAAGTACATGTTAAAGGTTTAAGTTTCGTGATGAACTATATACAGTTGGCTACTCACATCGTAAATAGTTTTCTTGGTTTTACGGCCTCGCGTTTGTTTTTTAGATTTCTGTCTGGCAACTCCATCTTCATCCTCTTCTTCATACTGAAAAATTTCCAAACATGTGACACAGTCATAATCGGTAGTCAACTCGTTTTACAGTTGAACATTCTTTCTTCTATGCAACAAAATACAGACAACAACATTAGCCTGTTTTTGATTGTCAACTGTCAAGATATCTTAAACTTACACAAATAAGATTTGTCCACGCAACCTGAACAAAAAATTTGATGCTGTGGTTATGCTATATAAAAATTTGCATTCCCAAGGTTCTACATGAACAGTTTTAGTGATTGGTGGCCATTAACCAAGCAATTGACATTACAGCACACCATCCTTCTAGCTTACAAAATAAAAAGTACCCACCTCTTCATCTATGTCTTCTTCATCACTCTCTCCATCATAATCAGCAAACTCTTCAATATCAAAATCTACACCAAATATATCTTGAGCTTCTTGTAACGCTCTGAAAATATCAAATATTGATACAGTCTGGAAAACTCAAATATAATCTGTTTGTTGTGTACAGATATCAGTTATTGTAAGGACATGCATGAAACTTCTTTAATTGTTATCATTATGAATACTGTACATTGTTATTATTTAAAATCTAGTTTTACCTGTCACTGTGAATTATGTGTTTCTTCTTCTTGCCTTTACTGATGGGTCTTCCCTCATCATCCACAATGAAATCATCAATATCTAAAACACAACAATCAAAAACCTTAAAATATATATTTAAAGTTTTGTTTCTTAAAAACTGTGATAAAAATGAAAGGATAAATAACTGTGAATTGTGAAAACATGGTTTAAATATTATTTAATATAATTTCTACTGAATAAAGATTATTTAATCATTTAACAAAGAATCAAAATTGTTAAAATACTTGTTGTAATTTTCCAATAATAAATTCAATGGATTAAAATCAGACCTGACTCTTCTTCTTCATCTAGATCACCAAAATCATTTGTTTCAGTAGCTTCTCTAGCTGTAGCTACAGATCTAGCATCTTCTTCCCCTTCTTCTTCAATACCTTCAAACAGCTGATCTTCTATAGCTTGTTTACCTCCTGTACCAGCTTCAGCTTCTTCTTTATCACTGTCTTCATCCTCTGACATTACACGGATACGTTTACGTTTAGCCTGGAATAATCATGGATACATTTAAATAGAATCTGAAATAGTCCTAGATGTTAATGCATCTTCAAGTAGCTTAAAATAATCATGGAAGGTTAACATGTAGCCTTAAAGTATGGATATGTCTCAATGAATAATGTTCCTGAATTAACATGTGTACGGTACATTAATATATAGCCTGTAATAACCATGGAATTGTATAACTGAATCTTAAACAAGTAGCCTAAAAAAAAATCATGGATGTTAACATGATATCTAAATAAGTGAATTTGATATCTAAAGAGAAAATCTAATGTAGGCCTACCTTTCTTTTAACTTTAATACCCAAATTTTCTTCCAGTAAATCATAATCATCATCTTCTAACTGATCATCTATATCTGAATCTTCATGTTTCCTCTTCCCTTCTCCTTCTTCTTCACCACTTCCTTCTTCATCATCTTCAACATCTTCATTGATAAAATCCTTCATCTCTTCTGCTATCAGAGCCTCATCTGAAAAATATGAACATATTGAATTGATACAGAGTTTTAAAGCTATTTTTCCAGGGTTAGATTTGGGTCTTCAATACATTTCAATAGTCTTCGCAATTACTGAAACTGCACAAAAATCACAGAATTCTTTCAAATGAACCTCAAACTAGAAAATTCTCTTTATATTTCTACATATGACTTTATATGTCTTCATTTTAAGTTTTAATCGCAGATATTTCGGGACACATAAATTTGAAGGATTATCATTCAATCACAGAATTCTTTCAAATGAAGCTGGAACTAGAAAAATTATTTTTTATTTCTACATATGACTTTATAAGTCGTCATTTAACTTTTAAACGACGATATTTCGTGACAAATAAATTTAAAGGCTCATCATTCAACATACAAACCTATCAATTCTTCATCATCATCATCATTTTCATCATCATCATCATCTTCAATTCTGGCTTTTTTCTTCTTTTTTTCTTGTTTTTTAGGTTTAATTTTCCTTGACATGTCATCATCATCTTCTGAACTACTTCTTTCTGACTCTTCAGCTTCATTTTCCAAAAAGTCTGACATCTTTCTTTGTTTTTTTATTCTTTTAAAAGTAGTTAATATCTGACAAAGAGATGAAATATAAGTCAAAGTAAATATTCTAACAATATGAAACATTGACTGAAAGTAGTGGCCTAATGTCTAAATAAAATGTTCTAAAACATTTCACATAAACTTCAATAATCTGTTGTTCCTCAATATGGTCATGTTTTTAACCGTAAATAGAGGCATATTAAGTTTCTCTAGAACATGTGAGCTATTTATTGACAGGTGTTCAGTTAACTCATCTACTAAGTTTCTATTTTCACTTGTTATAAGACTGTAGGCTTCTAGACCAACATAAAGTGCTAGATATTACATGTTTTATCTTGAATAATAATACAATTTTTGAAGTATGCATATATTATGTACAACAATATTTTCGTTATTAGGATAACACTTTCTTGGTATGGCATGGGGTAATGCATGTTCGCAGTAAAGTCTACCGGTCTGTTGCCTTCTATTTTTGTGGTAGGTCCATTGGCCGAGTGGTCTAGACGATTGACATGTATTGCTGGCAATTAGGTGCCTGACTCGTTCAAACCCATTCAGGTCTCAGCCAATTTTCAGCACTAGAATCTGTGCTATACCAAGAAAGTGTTATCCCAATACGAAAATATTGTTGCAACACCACTTTCTAAATGACATTAAATCATCTCATATTATGTACATTTTACAAATTAAATTTGTAGCAGTCATTTTTACATGCCAGGTTCAGATTTTATTTAAATGTATTCAATGACCACACAGCCTGGTAGTGAGTTCCAGCTGTCAACAGCAGCTACTGAAAAGTAGTTTTTGTCTGATATCTAATCTTGTGTGTGGTTTGTTCACTTTCAGGTTGTGCACTGTGGTATTTCTGTAAGTGGATATTTAGAACATGTTTTGTCTACTTGTGTATCGGTGTTGTTTAAGAATCTGTACACCTGGATAAGGTCCGTCTGTTTCCATCTACATTTAAGGAGAAAAAAGGGAAAACCCAGAGCGTATGTAGTGCCAAGGTGAGATTTCTCGAATGAGAGTTTAGATTCAAGAAGTTTAAAGTGAGAATTAACATCGTGTTGGACTAACACTCTGTGAATTCCCACCTACACAAAGACAATTTAAGACTCTCAGTAGCCTACTAATTTGGAGATTTTGTATAAATTTTGTATAAAATGCAAATCTTGAGAAAATGTTTATTCATGCAAACTAAATAATAACAAATTTGTGTTACGACGAACACTATCTAAATATAAGCATTCGACACAGACATTACCTTCGACTTTATCTACCTCGTCTACGATTGGTAAGGGTCCGATTTGACGCCTTATTCTAAAAATCAACTGCAGAGTTATGATGAAAAAAATGGATTAAATGTTATTTGAATTCAGAGGAGAAAGAAAGAAATTAAAACTCTTACCTCAATAATTTTTAACCGGAAGTGAAGCCTTACAGAAGTTACGGGGTAAATGTATCTGGAGCTCTTATTAGATAAAATTTCATATTAGTTTCGATTATCAAGACTGACCAAATTTCAAACCTTAAATTCCACAGCAATAATACAGTTAATGTAGGATGCTAGATCATAAATAGCATATGTTTTCGAATCATAGTGTTATGGTGGAATGATCTTTTCCCAAAATATTCTTTTGTCGTTTTTATTTTAAGTAAGTGCCCAGTTAATAAGGGCTACATAAATAAGAAATCACGTGACAATAGTCACATGATCTTCAAGATGAAGAATTTATAAACAAATAATGAAGATTTCTGATTTGACCCACTAATCTACTTCTTGCGAAGATTGTTGTGGTATCACACAAAATCGTCGATATGATTCGTTTGCGTCCGATTCCATCATCAATAAGAAGGATTTCTATGTCTAATAAGAGCACTACTTCAAGTGTTCATCCTGAAATCCAGGAGTTGGAAGATGGAAGAATTGTTCATCTTGGAATGCCATTTGCTCATGCTAAAACTGGCACCTTCTTTCAAGAAAAGCCTGAGTTGGGTAATCAGTTTGTTGAGGACAGTCTGTTACAGTCGTATTTAAAAAGAAATATTCCTAAGGAGGTAATTGTTTAACATTTAAAATTTTTTCTTTTTGCTTCAAAAGAATCTGTTATTTCTTGTGCAGTGCCTTTTAACATCTAGTCAAAATCGTAGACGAAAGGGGTTTCGCTACGCTACACATACCCTTCCTCTGTTTTGAACAGAGTCCATAAGTGGACTAGTGAACATCAGTCCACAACTCATAAATCTTGATGTTGATTGACAATTGGAATAACTAAATCAGGCATAAAAACAATAAAACATAATCTTTTAAGTACAGTAATAAAGCTACTGTGTCATTATAAGCCATTAGTTCAGTTAACACCTTGCTGTTTATATTTTCATAGCTTTTATAGTCCTGAAAGATATAAAATATTTTTTAAAAATGTATCCTAATTTATTAACATTAATGATTTGAACATTAATAAGATAACTGATATGAAATGCATAATAGTAAATAAGTTCTCTAAATGCCTCAATATATTTTGATTAGGCAAACTAATAATTGAATTAAAGGTACGGTATGGAACTTCTTAGAATAATTATAGAATTATATGTGTTTAATGTTGACTATTGGTTAAATAAGTAAGCTTGTGCATCCCAAACTTTATCATTTCGAAAAAAGCTTGAATAAAACTATATTCAAAATTTATAAAAGTAACCAAGCGATTAATCCTTTCAGTCAGAGAAAAAAAACCAAGTCTGGATAATAACGCTAAAACATGAAAAAGGAAAGTCCAATCAATCATCTTGTGATGTAAAAAAATTAATTTGACAATTTTCAGTTCAAGAGTAGAGGTCAAGGCGGAAACTCCTGTGTGAGAGTAAGTTTTAATGATTACGGATTTCCGTGAATGGATTTCCATGAATCAACATAGACATCGCTTCATTGATGAATTAAGCGTTTTATAATGAACTACATGTAATTGATTTTGTAGATTTAACAGATTAAAGAGGGATTTTGATAGATAAGTTAACTGATGGATATATATATACTATTATTGGCCAAGATTGAGCATATTAAAATTTTGTATTTCTTCTTAAATGTTTTATGCCTCTAGATTGTCAATCAATTACTACTTAATAAAATATGAATCTATTTAGATCTACACTGAAATACACCAAGATTTAAAGAAATTTGGCCAGAGAGTAGCAACTGATATTTATTCTCTTCATCTACAATGTGATAGAGAACTGCCCCAGTTGGAACAGTTTGATGCCTGGGGAAAGAGAGTCGATAAATTAATCACATCATCTGCATGGAAACAAATGCATGATATCTCAGCTGAAGAAGGATTGATAGCTATTGCTTATGAAAAGAAGTTTAAGGAATGGAGGTAAGTTTACACTTTGTAATGCATTTCAATTGTCCTGAGTTTTTTTAATCAGATTGAAATCAGAACAGGAAACAAATCAACCTTCTACCAACTGAACTTTCATACCTTTCTTTTTTATTTTGGCATTTAAAATTTTTGAATTTAAAATATTTAAATATGTCAACATCTATTAATTCAAATGGTCATTCTGATATTAATTTTTGGATCAACAGAATTAAGTTATGGCTGCTCAAGAACACTTTTCGGAGTTGAATACAATGCCATGTCAGTTTACAATGAATAAAAAAAAAATTATTTGAAGATGATTAATCATGTGAAAGTCTGATGACCTCTCATAATTACAGTCAACCCAGTTGTAAATAGGTACTGATAATTCTAGAAATGATCAGTGCCAAGGACTAGCTTCTTTAAAGGATCCCAATTCTAAACCTAAGTGGTTATCCTTGTTAAATATTCTTTTATTCTAATTTTTCATTCTAGTCGCCTTTACCAAATGGCCAAAAACTACTTATTTGCCCCATCTGCTGGGTTATATTCCTGTCCATTAGCTATGACAGATGGTGCCTCTAGTATTATTGAGGTTGGTTTCTCTTTCAATACATGTTTGATTGTTCAGATCTTTTTAACAACATTTCACGTTATTTTTCAATAATGCTATGTATGTAGGCAGTCTCACTTTTTTATGCTTTGTCTATGAGGTATATTCAATTCATTGTAGGCCATTAGTGATAAGAATGACTGGTTAAAACCACGAGCATTGGTGAGATTAACAAGTCGCGATCCCAAAAAATTCTGGACATCTGGACAGTGGATGACGGAAAGAAAAGGAGGTTCTGATGTAGGTTGGTAGTTTTAGAAATATTGACAGAATTCAAAAACTCTTAAAAGTGAAGTGAATTATGAAAACTAAGAGGTCCTAGCACAATTCACTGTATTCTCTATTGATCAAAATACGTTGGCATTACAAAAAAACTAACTCATTCTGACCATTTCCCATTGAGCCCATCAATTGGGTGAGATGTGTAATCACAGGAAATGCTTGTATTTTTATCAGAACCCAGTTATTCTAGTTTGACTGTATATAATCCAAAATCACAAATTAAATGACACATATGATAAACAGTAGCCTACTACTTAAAACCTAGTAGAAGATCGAATACCAGTTTTCAATAATTAACCTGAGTAAATGAGTTATTATATGAGGTTGTGATTGTAAAGCATGAAAAAAATATTTAAAATGGTAGAAATATATCATATATAAGAAAACTCAAGACTAAATGTTTTGTGCGTTATCTTAATTCATTTAACAAGGTATATATACAAGGTTTCAAGCGTTCACCTATGATATCATATTATTATTCTTGTAAATGGCTGTAGTATTTTTGAGTGATATTTATTGTAGCCAGAGGAACTGAAACATTAGCCCAGTTACAACCAGACGGAAGTTATACATTACATGGTTATAAATGGTTCTCATCTGCTACAGACGCAGATATGGCCTTCACCTTGGCTAGAATTCTTGATAAAGATGGATTTTCTGTTAATGTAAGTTCGTACATTGGATAAGATAAATATTAAGTATCTAATTCCACAGCTTAACTTAGACTTAAAGGGATTAAACTGTTACCTCTTTTAAAAAAGAAATTTGAATGTTTTTTCGCACACATATATTTGTATTCATGAAGATTGTGATATTAATTTTATGTAATAATGGTTAATTACGTGTTGGATTTTCATTTTAAAAGTGATTTGAGTAAATTGATCTATATCAAAGGAACTTAATATTACATGTATAGCTTACACTGACGTTTGTACTGTAAAATCTATTGAAACTTATTTTTACATTCACTGGATATTACAATGGGGTTATTATATATTAATCTTTACAGGGTACCAGTGGCTTGTCTTTATTTTACTTGGAAATCAGAGATGAAAGTGGTAATTTAAACAATATTCAGATACAGAAGTTAAAGAATAAACTTGGTACCAAACAGGTTCCTACTGCTGAATTGTTGTTAGATGGTACCAGAGCTTTCAAGGTCAGGGACTTATTTTTTATGTTTTCTCTCAAAACTGCGTGTATAATCACATATATTAAGCAAAGCTTAGATCATTATGTGAGGGTGTGTGTAATTACAACATATAATTGGAATTAGGAAAGCACAGGCCGAGGTAAAAAGGAATAATGAACATCATTACTATTTCTAAAATATAAATTCTGCCTCTGTGAAGAAGAATATATATAATTATTTAATCTGAATAATTTAAGAAGTAATCGGTTTTAGTCTACCATGGACTAAAATATCACTCCAATTCTTATTATGTTTAATCGCAATAACTAATTGTTTTTGAAATATATCAGGGAACTTTCGTTGGAGTTCTTTGAATATATTTTTTATTGTGAATTATAGGTATCTGACGATGGTAGAGGGGTAGCCTCTATATCCAATATGTTAACAATTACCAGGATGCATAACGCCATGTCTGCTGCTAGTGGCATGAGGAGGTAGGTTCACTTACAAGTCTAAAATGGCGGTACATCTGTATTGAAACCCTGTCGCAGATTTAACAATTAGATTTGTCACATGATTGTAACTGGAGATCAAAGTAAGTAACTAAGCCTGTTAAATATTTTTGTTTAGAATTGTAAACATGGCGAGAGATTATGCCACAAGAAGAACAGCTTTTGGTAATGTTTTAAAAGATTATCCTCTACATATACAAACATTGGCCAGAATGGAAGTGGAGACAAGGGCAGCAACTCTGTTTTTCTTAGAAATGTCCAGGTTATTGGGTAAAGAAGACTGTAAAACCATCAGTGATGAAGAAAAACAGTTGTTTAGGTTGATGACTCCAGTATTAAAATTATATACAGGAAAACAGGTTGGTTGTCAATGTGATTTTGTCTGTCAACTCATAGTGGTAACCAGAATTATCTGCTCAGCAACTTGGTGATTGGCAATATGATAGATCACCAAACACTTTATATTAGTCTACTTGCAAGGTTAACAGACATCTGATTGAAAATGGTTCATTACAAGTTATTTCTATCATTTAACATCACACACACACACACTCCTAAATCTATAATTTTTCTTAGGCAGTGGCTGTAACATCAGAAGGATTAGAATGTTTTGGAGGTCAAGGTTACATCGAAGATACTGGGTTACCAGGCATGCTCAGAGATGCCCAGGTTTGTTACTATGGTTCATTTATACTATAGATATAAAACAGAAAGTTGATTTTTATTTGCTAGGTTAATATATCAAGCACTATTTAACAGTGAAACTATTTTTGAGTAGGAATAAATAATATGATGACTATTTGTGCCTTCATAAATCATTTTTTCTCAGGTATAACCCTTTTCATTAGCTCATTGGGTGAAGAAAAGTAGGAAGTAGGACTTATAACTGATTCATTAAATTTGTTTTTTTACAGGTATTAACAATATGGGAAGGGACTACCAATATTTTGTCATTGGATGTTCTGAGAGCTTTAAACAAGTCCAAAGGTCAGGCTTTAAAGTCTTACTATGATGTGATAGATTCCAAACTAAAATCAGTTTCGAATGAAACATTAGAGGCTAGTGTTGAAAGAGTTCAACAAGCTGCTGGAAATATTTTAAAATTTGCTGCAAAAAATACAGATAATGTTGAAATGGCTGCTCGAGATTTTTCTTATAGTTTGGCCAGAAGTTATATGGGTAAGTAGGATTATTCATTTGTATGACTCATGATACCTTTACAATAGATCATTCATAGATGTGGCAAATAAGTCAATGATTTATTTTGGTTGTGGCTTTACCAGCATTGTATTTTTGACAACAGGACGTTTTTCAATGACCCGTGAAATCAATTTCCCCTTGAGTGAAGGTCTAGTAATATATAATGGTAATGACATGACTTTGGCAAGAGAGGTTAACAGATCTAGTTTATCATACT
This sequence comes from Nipponacmea schrenckii, assembly GCA_030562195.1. Lineage (NCBI taxonomy): Eukaryota > Metazoa > Mollusca > Gastropoda > Lottiidae > Nipponacmea > Nipponacmea schrenckii. Next base: position 19,548,156 of record CM060201.1, read on the forward strand.
TTATATTTACACCTTGTTCATTGTACCAGCTGTTCTGTTTTTTTTAATGGAACTGAAAACATTTTACATCCTGCTTCTGTATCAATTGGTTTTGCTGTACTGGAAAAGGTCCCTTTTTACAGAGGAGTTCTAGGAGGATCAAACATAAAATATTATGATAGGTGATCAGTTACTATGAATTGCTTTTGTTGTTTGTAAAACAATATGTATATATATTTTAATAGATTTGACTTCTCTCCCTTTATATTTGTGTTGTTTTGACACATGTAAAAGGAAAGAATTTAGCATGATTTAATACCACATGTATATTCATGGTTTTCAGGGGCTTTAATGTTAGAACAAGCCAGTCAAGATGACAGCACGCCTCAAGATGTGTATGCTGCGAAGAGGTAAATTCTTTAGGGTTTTAATTAAGTTATAACAGACTAATAAACTCCTATTTTACATGGTTCAGGAAATAAGATCATTTACATTTTGCAGGTCTCTTTATCATTTTTTCATTTTGAGCTGCATTATAACTTACAAAAAAATTAAAATTCTTAAATGTTTTTTTTTCAGATGGTGTGAACAAGACTTATGTCCAGTTATAAAACAAAAATCAAAAGATGTCTACTCCAAACAAATAGCAGATTCTAATTTTCAACTAGTGTTTGATGGTTATTCTCGCTCAAGTCGACTGTGAACAGTTTGGTAACCTGATAAATTTAATGGGATATAATATTACTAATTGCATACTGATTGCACCAGGATTATGTTGTTATAATTGAAATTGGTTATTCCCATATTGGTGACCTATGCAGACAATGAATGTAAGGGCTGGCATACTAAACTTTATTATTAAAGACTGTAATTATTACAATGAGCTGTTTATTTTGTTTAATCAACAAGAAGTTTTCTAACTCAAACTACCTTTGCATTCATTGCATCAAAATAAAAACCGAAGGGAGAGCACGTGTTTATGTGGTATTGTAATTAAATATTTTTACTGTAGAGATCAATACAACAATTGTGAAGTTCATGTATTTAAAGAATTTATTTTCATGTTATATCAATTGAATTGATAACTGTTATTTGTAAATTAAAATTAAATGATCAAATAAAAATCAGTTTTTTATCCTTATAAATGGAATGAGAAAACAGTAAAAATATCCTCTGCCTGACCTTTTCTAGGTTTTTAGGTTAGTTGGTCACAGGCTATTTTGATTAGGCCCCTAACCCTATCCTTATCTCTGACCAAATTAATAAATGCCTTTTGCCTATATTACTGTGACCAAAATACCTTCTGTCCATTTAAATGCTACCAAAATACCTCGAGCCTGTATTACGGCAACCAAAATACCTTGTGCCTATTTTACTGCAACCAAAATACCTTGTGGCTGTAATACTGTTTCCAAAATACCTTGTACCTGTATTAATGTGACCAAAATACCTTGTGCCTATATTAGTGTGACCAAAATACCTTGTACCTGTATTAGTGTGACCAAAATACCTTGTGCCTGTATTAGTGTGACCAAAATACCTTGTATCTGTATTAGTGTGACCAAAATACCTTGTACCTGTATTAGCGTGACCAAAATACCTTGTACCTGTAACAGTGTGACCAAAATACCTTGTGTCTGTATTACTGCAACCAAAATACCTTGTGCCTATTTTACTTCGACCAAAATGCCTCGTGGCTTTAATACTGTGACCAAAATACCTTGTGCCTGTATTACGGCAACCAAAATACCTTGTGGCTGTAATACTGTTTCCAAAATACCTTGTACCTGTATTAATGTGACCAAAATACCTTGTGCCTGTATTAGTGTGACCAAAATACCTTGTACCTGTATTAGTGTGACCAAAATACCTTGTGCCTGTATTAGTGTGACCAAAATACCTTGTGTCTGTATTAGTGTGACCAAAATACCTTGTACCTGTATTAGTGTGACCAAAATACCTTGTACCTGTATTAATGTGACCAAAATACCTCGAGGTTCGGCACAGTCTGAATCTGGAGATAGCATAGATTTAAATGTTTTAGCTGAAAGTCAGAATAAGATGAGAGAACAGTTAAATTCAGTGATTACTAAATCCGATTTGAGCAATATAATTGGACAAATAACCGAAAATGTTTTTAGTAAACTAAAAGATGGATTTGAAGCAGAGTTCAAGATGATGGCAAAACAGTTTGATGATAAATTGGACACAGTTATGAAGATGAATCATAACCTTAAAAAGGAAAATAGTGAATTAAGGGACGAAATACAGGCATTAAACATTGAAATGAAAAATTGTACCAGTCAAGCCAACAAAGCGATAGAAATAGGAAATTATAATGAACAATTCTCTAGAAAATCAAATTTAAAATTCTTTAATATTTCCTATGATGGTAAAGACCCCCTTCCTGAGAAAATGTGTTCAATTATCAAAGATATAACTAAAGGTGATGTGCTGCTCGATACATCTGATATAGTAGCTGTTCATCCCATACCCTCTCATGTGCCTCATAAACCTAAACCAATTATAATGAAGGTGAAAAATTCAGAAGTAAAGAGCAGAATCATGAAGTTCAGAAAGTCTTTCTTTGAGGCTAACATTCCTGTGTTTAACGATGTAACAAAAGTAAATTTAGAGCTAATCAAAAGATTGAAATCAGAAGGATATGTTTCTTTAGCATGGTTTTACAACTGCTATGTCTATGCAAAGTCTGAGGACAGAAAGCCGGTCAGGATAGACTTATTTGATGACTATGAGGACAAAATCAAATCTGCACCCAAAGAGAACTAGTTTAACAAAAAACTTTAAATGTTGAAATTCCGTTGGCTTTTGGCTTTATTGTTTGATAAATCCTTGTACCAAGCCATTAGTTTTCTCCCTTTGATTAAATATAACATACTGCAAAATTATGACGATGTACATGAATTAGCAGTTTATTTGAATATCTCATTTGATTCATAAATCCTTCTCACTGTTCGATATAGATAGATGTTGGCATCACTAAATTTCCTTGTTTATATGTAGTCTGACAGCATCTGTTTTCTTTTCCTTAAAAGTTTCGTTACGTTCATTTATTGCTTTAGAATGTGTCATTATTTTCAAAATTACAATTCTAGTATTGTTATTATTGTTGATATATTTGTGTGTATTGATGTATTTTTGCAAATCCAAAATTTGAGTACCCAATACTATAAAAGTAAAGAATGTGTGACGGATGTAGGATATTTTTCTAATGACTAGTATTAAATTATTATCATTAAATGTAAGAGGCCTCCGAGATAAAGTAAAAAGACAAAAAGTTTTTTTCTGGTTAAAAGAGCAAACACAAAATATATTATTTCTCCAGGAAACGCATAGTTGTCAAAAGGATGAGTTTATATGGAAAGGTGAATGGGGAGACTCAATTTTTTATTCTCATGGTAAGTCTAATTCTTCTGGAACTGCTATTTTATTAAATAACGCTATGAATATATCTATTAAAAAACAAATAAACCACGAGTCCGGTTATTTTCTTATTTTAGTTCTTGATTTTCTGAGTTACTCATTAATCTTAGCAAATATTTATAGTCCGATTCCTGATAACGAACAACAAAAATATTATAGTCAACTTTTGACTGAACTTTTGAATATTCATAGGGATTTTGACCACTGTGTGTTTATTATAGGAGGAGATTTTAACAATATATTAAATAGTAGCTTGGATAGATATGGCGGAAGATACAGACCGAAAGTAAAAGGCAGAAATGAAATTTGTAAAATAATTGCTAGTTTTCATTTAATCGACGTTTTTAGATTTCTGTACAACGATGTTAGGAAATACACCTGGCGCCAAAGAAAACCTTTAGTCCAAAGTAGGTTAGACTACTGGTTTATATCTGATGAGTGTCAGGATTACATCACAAAATCTGACATAAAACCAATTTTCTTTTCGGACCACTCATCAATAATCTTAAATTTAAACTTTACAAGTAATAAGCATGGACCAGGTCTTTGGATTTTTAATTCAACCTTAATTAATGATAAAACATACATTAACCTCATAAAAGACTCTATTTTAACCTGGGAAAATGAATATTTTGATAAGACAGATAGAAATGGCCTATGGGATTTTATTAAATATAGAATTAAAGTTACAACAATATCATATTGTAAAAAGAAACAAAAAATTAAAAGAACTATAAAAAGTGAATTAGAAAAGGAATTAGTTAATCTAGAAAATAAAATTAACAATATCCAATCTGATCTGCCTTGTGATAAAACTTCTCAAATAATCTATGAAAACATTTCTCTAGTAAAAACTAAATTAGATGAAATCTATATTGAAGAAACTAATGGTGCTAGAATTAGGTCGAAGCAACAGTGGTATGTACATGGAGAAAAGAATTCCAAATTATTTTTGAATCTCGAAAAGTCGAACAATGTGAAAACTACCATTAATAGATTAGCATCGCAGAATGGGACTTACATTTTTGATCCTACTGTTATTAATAATGAAATATATAAATTCTACAGCGACCTATACTCATGTCCAAATTATGATCTAAAGAATATTCGTAGTTTTTTAGAGAAATCAACAAACCTGTATAAACTCGAAAGTCATGAGAAAGATATTTTCGAATATAAAATAGATATAACTGAAATAGAACTCGCAATTAAGTCTTTTAAACTGAACAAATCTCCAGGAAACGACGGTCTTACTGCAGAATTTTACACAACCTTTTGGCAATTCATAAGCAAATTTTTATTAAATTCAATAAATTATAGTTTTGAAAACCAGCTTCTATCACCCAGTCAGCGACAATCAATAATTAAACTTATACCGAAGGGAGACAAAGATAAATCTATTCTTAATAATTGGAGACCTATAACTTTGATAAATTTAGATACAAAAATTATAAGCAAGATACTATCAAATAGACTAAAACCTTTTCTAAACAAATTAATTCATTCAAATCAGGCCGCTTTTGTTCCGAATAGACATATTCAAGAAAATATAAAAATTATTGATGATTGTTTTGAACTTGCTAGACAAAAAAAGATCACTGGTTTCTTATTGGCTGTTGACTTTCAAAAAGCGTTTGATAGTGTCAACCATGATTTTCTCATTGAAATATTATCAACTTATGGATTTGGCCGAAATTTTATAAGATGGATTAAAATTTTGTATACTGATATTCGATGTTCTGTTATAAACAATAAGTTTACTACGAAATCATTTTGTGTATCTAATGGAGTCAGACAGGGAGACCCTATGTCCTCAAATATTTTTAACTTAGTTATTGAAACTTTGTTACAAGCAATACGAAATGATGTATCAATAGAGGGCATCAAATTTGGTGAAGAATCAATCAAAGTGATTAGCTATGCAGATGATCTGACTGCTCTATTACGCAATTTTGCATCCGCAAGACATTTACTAGAGGTTTTGAAACTCTTTTACTTAGTGTCTGGTCTGAAAATTAATGTCAAGAAAACAGAAGCAATAAACCTTAATATGAATAAAAACAGTTTTAATCAAAATATGAAACAATTAGGAATTACAATATGTAAAGATTTTATTAAAATATTAGGAATAGTTTTTTCTATACATAGTGATATTATGATTAAAATGAATTATATTGATAAGATAACTGAAATCAAAAGTACAATTGCTAATTGGAGTAAACATAACCTTAATTTGTCAGGTAAAATTCAAATTATAAAAACTTTTATTATATCTAAAATCTCTTATTCTGCTTCAGCAACTTTTCTCCCAAATTATATATTGAAAGACATTAACAAATTATTATATCAATTCTTATGGAACGGTCCAGATAAAATTAAACGAGAATGTATTATACAAGATTTTGATAATGGTGGACTAAGAATGCTAAATGCTGAGGATTTTTTTAAAAGCAAGTGTATTTTTTGGATTAAGAAGATTTTAATATCTGCAGATGAAACTTGGTTAATCCCATACAAATATATTTTGTCTAAGTACAATGGTTTAATACTTCCTGCATGTAATTTTTCAGAAAAAATAAACATAAATAGTGCTTTTTATGCGGATTTATTTGAAAAATGGCATTCACTTTATACTGTATATATAGAAAATTCAGATGAATTACTTAAACAAATAGTTTGGAATAATAAACATGTGAAAATAGGAAATAGTCCTATATTTGACAATAATTTATATAGCAATGGAATTTTATCGGTGCAGGATGTTTTCAATTCAAATACATGTAAAAATTTAAAAAATAATTTAATATTAACAGGAATTAAACATTGTCTGAAAGATAAAATATTTTCTTCTAATGACAATTCAGCCTATACACTTAATATTCCTATAGGACAGATTATAAACGATAACCTGGAAAAAATTTATAAACATAATTTAGATTCAATAACGTCAAAAAACATATATGATATCCTAATCAAAAAACGCTTTGTAAAACCACATGGTATAGAATGCTGGGAACACATGCTTAGTAAAAATTTGACTGAAGAAGAGTTTAGACTATTATTTAAGAAAACAAAAATTGTTATCTACAATATTGAAATTAGAGATTTTGAATTTAAATTCTTACATAGAATCATTTTTACAAATTTTAGACTGCATAAAATAGGTATTGAACAGAGTTCACTGTGTGAATTTTGTAGTAGCGATTTAGAAACTATTGAACATTTATTTTTATATTGTAATATTTCTCAAGTTCTCTGGAATTTCCTATCACAGCTATTTAGTTTTCATCAATTTCCACTTCATATCGATACAATAGTGAAGGTCTTTGGATTACCAAATATTCCAGCTAATATGTCTAAAGCAATGTGGCATTTTATAAATCACACTATTGTTTTGACTAAATATTTTATATATCGTTCCAAATTGCAAAAACTGGAGCCAAGCATTATAAGATTTAAAAGTTTTCTGACCGAAATAGCTTCGACAGAGTTAAAATGTTTAGATGACACTAGTTTGTACAGTCTGTATCAAGAAAAATGGAATTTCCTTTGTTTTTAGAGAGTTTAATTTAAATAATCTTCAAAAGACATCCTTGCCTCTTGCATTTAAATGATGTGTTAATATTCCACTGATACATCTGTCACACATCCTGTTATATTCAACATAAATATAGTTATTGGGAAAAAGTACTATACACACATAATAGTATGTATTATAATTATTGATGTATTCCTTGAAGCAATAAAGATTTAAAAAAAAAAAAAAATTGCCTGTATTACGGCAACCAAAATACCTTGTGCCTATTTTACTGCGACCAAAATGCCTCGTGGCTTTAATACTGTGACCAAAATACCTTGTGCCTGTATTAGTGTGACCAAAATACCTTGTGCCAATAATAGTGTGACCAAAATACCTTGTGCCCGTTTTACTATGACCAAACTACATTGTGCCTGTTTTACTATGACCAAAATACCTTTTGCCCATAATACTGTGACCAAAATATATTCTGCCCAGATTACTGTGACCAAAATATCTTGTACCCATAAAAATGTGGCCAAAATACCTACTGCCAGTTTTACTGCAACTTTAAAATAACTCATCGGCTCATGGATGTTATACTCCAAAATACCTTGTACCTGAATTATTGTGACTAAAATACCATGTACTTGTATTCCTGTGACCAAATACCTTGTGCCTGTATTATTGTGACCAAATACCTTGTGCCTGTATTATTGTGACCAAATACCCTGTACCTGATTTATTGTGACCAAATACCTTGTACCTGTATTACTATGACCAAATACCTTGTGCTTGTATTGTTGTGCCCAAATACCTTGTACCTGATTTATTGTGACCAAAATACCTTGTGCCTGTATTACTGTGACCAAAATACCTTCCTGGATGACCAAAAAACGTGCCTGTATGACTGTGATCATATTTCCAATGACTGTGCACCCTCTTAGTAAGTGAAACCTAAGAAGAAAAATCTGATAGTTTGATGCTGTTTTCATGCTTGTTGGAAACCAACACCTTTTACAAGAAATTGTTATTTGATGTTGTCAGGTTTTGTCATTTACAAGTTTTAGTAAGAGAAGATATTAACCTTCT